>VMBQ01009912.1:0-29034 GCA_007657795.1 Dreissena rostriformis | reverse complement strand
CTGTTATGGAAGTGCCATCCGTCATAAAAGTATTCGCATACCCGGCGTGCGTGTTAATATGTCATATCAGCACATCATTATATCGATACAAAAGTACACCACATAATACAGATTTGTTATAATCACCACACTACGAATCAAATGCTCCGCTGTGTCTTACGGTAACATAGATGTAACAAGAGTGCCAATTGTCACAAGATACGCCCGTTATCCTTGAAATGAACTAAGTGACCCTGTGACCTAGTTTTTGACCCGGCCTGACCCATATTAAAACTTGACCTAGATATTGTCTAGGTACAACCAAGTTTGGTGAAGATCGGATTAAAACTATTTGAATTAGAGAGCGGACACTGCTGTGGACGCCGCCGCCGCCCGCCCGCCAAGGGTGAAACTATAATACGTCCCGTTTTGAAAAAACGGGCGTATAAAAAGTGATGCTATTATTTTTATTGCGTCAACGTCTAGATAACAGGTAGTTGACCACGTATAGGTCGTAGGAACGACTTGCTAAGTCGAGATTACAACATTGTTTACTCGTGGGAAAGACTTATAAAATTGTTGCAAACGACTCAATATGTCATAGTATTTACTTGGTCATTCATGGGAACGTATTAACTACACACTCAACCGATCCTAATACATTAAGTTGAAAAGCCTTTTAGAGCGAGATTTTGTCTGATACATTTCATACTCAACTAGAGCTTTGTCACTGACGTGACGTATACCCCCACATGCTGCATTGACACAGAANCACAAGAGAATGTTGCATTCCTTGTGAAACACAATATTTACACTGCATGCCGTTCTCGTTTGTCAACCATGGCCTATTTTCCAACCATCCGAGTTAAAACTCACTCTTAGGTTAAGATTGATTCTACTCCTTATTTTACTTGCGTTTTTTCTGCAATGTTTGGCTTTTCTGGCCAAGACACGCCTTCATTAAATTTCCACATTTTTAACAGTTTTGTTACACCGTGAACGGCGTGATCGCAGCCATTTTGTAAAGAAATAATACAGCTTCTGACTGAATTGGCTGATTCACTTTATGTGAATTGGTTATTTTATAAGACGCAATTTAATTTGCTGTGACCAATTCACACCAAAGGGGTAAAAGTATTCCTGAATTCCGCTCAATGTTTGGATTGTTATGACGAGTTTTTTCAAAAAGCTATTTACACGGACAGACTACCAGCTTTTTTAATTCAATCGCCTGGCATACAATAGTCTCCCAAGGCGAGCAGGCAACCGTAAATTTCCATCCTTGTTCTATGAAAGGGGCCCCATCACCCCCTTAAATGAATATATTAATAAATAAATACATGATACACTTGCCTTATATCAAACGTTTTTACATTATGTCATGTTTTTTCATAATTAAGTACAGTCACACCTGTAACAAGAATGTACAACAAAATTGAGCATATTCTCATTAATGCTGTTCTGCCCTCTGGTACGAAACTGCTCTTGAAAAAATCGCCATTAAGGAACACGGGAAGAGTGGTTAGAAGATAACAATTGTGTGATAAGACACATTTTGAATATAGTCACCTTTTAAATAGAATATAAATAAGGTGACTTCACGTTGACACTTAGAGGAAGCTTAATCCGCGCCGTATCTAGAAAATTGCAAACTTTGTGTTTACATAATTGCGAGTCACAAGTAAGCACAACATTAGTTAACAACCACACCGCATCATGAAAGGTTACACACCATTGAATGAAAATAATCAATTTGCAAACTTAACAATTATCGCATATTATTGGTTTGCAAGACAAACTCGCGAATCCAAAACCCAGTTTTTCTGCAAACTATGGAATCACCCATTTTACTCACTCTACTGTTACACTTAGATAAGTCCACTTATTTAAACCTCAGCGCTCGCCCAGAATCTTTCTCAAGCTTGTCGAACGTGCAAGTATGTCACTGTTTTACACAATTAAGCATTTTCTCTAACACACGTGGGTGTATACATTTGTCTTAGGCTCTCCCTTTTCGAAGGAGAATTTGTAAAATTATGGACACTTTTATCTTGTCGGTCGTATTTTATTTTAGAATATAAAATAAAAGTAAATATTTACGGTAAAGATATTACACATTTTGTGTGTTTGTTTAGAGTTAAGAAAGAACGACCATGCGATGATATGAGTATCGATATTTTGTTTGGATAATCAAATAAATACGGCACTTTGGGTCTAGGATAGGCGCCCCCGGAGAAGTTCCCCCTCAAAGATTTTTCAATGGGCGGATATCTGCCCCCTTACTGTTTTTTTATTGGGCGGAGAACTGCCCTAGCTCCTGCTGAAAAATAGGGGGCGGAGAAGAGCCCCCTTGTCAGAATTGATGACCCGGCGAAGTGCCTCCTAAATAAAGAAATTTCTCGGCGCGTATAGTCGATATATAAAGCGAGTATTACAATTACAATGTCAATAACGCCAGTAACTTTCTTGCTTATATGGCTGGAAAGTGAGCGAAATTTCAAAAACAATATACAACTCATAAAAAGTATAAAACGGCAAAAAAATACCTGCCTCGGCATGGACGTCGCCATCTTGATAATCACGTGATTTTCGCCTATGTGAACAAAGAAAAAAATCCTTTTTTTGGTAATGAAAAGTTTTCGCGGCTGCATTAGTTGTTATTTTCCCCGAAATTAAAATAAACAATTAGCATGCAATTTAATACATCCTTATGCAAGCTGAAAACAATAATGTATTTGTTTGTTTTAACCAATTACGAATTTCGACGGTTCAATACATGTATATAAACCCGTAAGCGGCTTTCTTCAAAGGTAACACGTGCTATACAATAAAAGTCGGCCCGGTCAACCAATTAAAAGATTAAAAGACAATTGTCTGCTAACTTATATATAGGCATCCATTTTGCCCATCGAATTTAATTAATTATTCGTAAACGTACGTATTTTTTCGCCATGTTCAATGGGTCAATACTATCTTTTTGTGTACATTAAACATTAATTCCGATGTCATTTTTCCTTCATAAGTACTACATGTACTACATGTACTGAGTTGCACGTCTATATTTAGTTACCACACATGGTCTGTATTAACACGCACGCTTTTCCTGTGTGGAACGCGACTATGTTCCGCGCTCTTTTTAAAACACGACTTTTACATGGCATTCATGTGTAATAAATGTTGCAGATGCGTGCAAAGGGCTCAAATAATAGTATCACGTGGCTGTAGACAATTTGAGTTATTCAGTTCGATAAATGGAAATATACTTGTACTGAAATTAAATTGTCACCGGATGAAATGTGTACGGGTATAACGTAAAATTACCAGTAAGTATTGTTTTCACTGCGTAATCGCCATAACTTATTGATTGCTCACCATTTGCATTTAACTTCTCATTAGTTCGAGTAACTGTTTGCGGTAAAAAGTCGTGATGATGATGCCCGACGTTTCATGCTTATTGAAGTTGCCACAGGGGGGCACTTATCCGCCCCTTGAATTATTGTGATTGGGCAGATATCCACCTACTTAATTCTGACAGGGGGGCAGTTCTCCGCCCCTACTGATTGATAGGAGGGCACCTCTCCGCCCCCTTTAAACTAAGGTGGCACTTCTCCGGGGGGGCACTTCTCCGGGGGGTGCGCCTCTCCGGATACCGTTTTACAAGTATACATTTCAAAACGCCATTGTCTTAAACTTAATTAATTATTTCTTTTGTGAAATAATGAAAAGATTATAAGTATAAAGGTGATATCAAAATCTATAGTATATAACTTTATGCTGTTAATATTTTCGCACAAACCAAGAGTGGCCAAACTTTCATCAAACTCGGCATGTATGCATTTCTTTAACAGGGCCGGGCCAAGACCTCTCGACATGCCCCTTGGGAGGGGGGAGCAAAGAAAGTCGGCCGGATAAGAAGATGCGGTATTAAAGACTATATTGGACTGTTATAGACTATCATCAAATGAACAGTTATTGACATGTTAAACGTAATGCTTGCTTTTTCGGCGTGCTGTATACGCCAGGTTTCCACCTTAGCCTGACCTTTGTAAGCGACCAATCAATTCGAATATAATTTTTCCCGCCGGTGGGCCTGAAACTTTTGCAGAAGAAAACGTGCAATCTACAAACAGATTTCACATTAACATNTGTGCCAGTACAGATCATGTTTAACTGAAATAAGTCCCATTCATAATAAATCTGTACAGTCAAGTTACCATTTCCGGATCATTACCCATAGCGGATCACTTTGATGTTTAAGAATGCGTATCGCGATAAAAAGTCAACATTTTTAGATGATATTTTGCACACAGTATCTTCAATGCCTGTTCTTTAAACGCAATGAATGAGTCGTATTCGCGGAGCTTCTCTTTGTCAAAAATTTAGATATGTTTTGCTGATATGTATATACGACTTTGTTGACTTCCGTCTCGTTTCCAAATCAAGGTTGAACATTTTTCCCGGCCACATGCTTTAACGCTGTTGAAAAGTTAGAAGTTTAGCATTAATTTAAAGGCCATTTAGTAGTCTTTCTGCCTGCAAAAGTCCATTTCAGTTTTGATTCGTTTTTAAGATTTTGCAACACCTTACATGAAATGAAGAATTAGGGCAATAGCGGATCAAGCAGATAATTCACACAAGAACACCATGCGAAAAGTTTAGATTCAAGATCACATATAGAAAACAATTAATAACAAAAACAAATGAATATAATTTATAACGGGCAATGTAACTTGGTCATTGTAAACAACACAATTCATGTTTCGACAGTTCAAATAGCGTGTAAGATGCCCCTGAGTGGTTTCGATCCTGTGATCCGTTATGGCTACAACTGATCCATTAATGCATGAATTCGATGGCGAAAAAAAGGTATCAAAAATACATTTTGCCTGCGTTTGAAAATAAGACTATGCGCTGAATCAGTAAGCAAAGGTGATATTTCATCAAACTGGTGTAAAAGAAGTCTTAAAACATTAATTGCTTTTCACCAGAACAACTTTATTACGCTACTGATCCGGAAATGGTAACTTGACTTTACTTTTGAAAAAGGGTGAACGTTTGTGTCTATGAAATTCTTCAACACATTAATGGATCCTGAACATTGTAGGGAAGCCAAACACATTGCACTAGATAGGAATGCACAAGATGATTTCTACAAGAAGAAAATGTATTTGAAGTTTTCACTCAGGTTTTTGTATTTGCAAAGCCCACTTTACATGTAAATGTCATCAACATTCTCAAGATTGTCTGTACTTAGATCTATACACTTTAAGGACTGGTCACAGATTGTCCCTAGTCCAACTTATATACGCTCTCAAATATTAAGTCCTTTTTATATGGGTAATATTTTGAGCGTACAAGGNTTTTTTAATATTTCTGTTAAGCCAAGGTAGGTTCTTCTGATGTTTATGTATTTTCGATGGCACATGTTTTTCAACACTGTTTTTAATACCATTTTTAAAAATCGACCACAATTCTTCAATGTTGGTATCATCGTTTACTTTGTCAATTATATTGTCAGAAATACACTGGCAATCTTCCTTGATGGCATTTGAATCAGCTTTGTTGTATTTACAAACTTTCCTTGGTTTTGAGTTAATAAAATGAGGTTTGATGTCTGAATCAATCACTACCATGTCGTGATCCGAGATACCAGGTACATTGGTAGAACTTTAAATTAACGACGGGTTCGTTGTTAATGTTAGATCAAGTAAATTTCCTTGACGAGTTGGATCAACATGTACCGGAGTTAAATTATTTTCACTCATGATATCAATTAAGTGTTGTTGGATAGTTCTATCTTGAATGTCCCCGGTACACACGGTAAGGGTGGTCCAATCTATGTCAGGACAATTAAAATCCCCTGATAATATAAGTTCTTTCGGTTTACTGTCGTTAAGACGTTCTAATGATGATTTAAGGTTATCTAGGTCTGCCATAGATTTTTTCGGCATATAAAAAGTACCGATATAAAGAGTTTTTCTGGATTTCAAAGAAATCTTAACTAGTTCAATTTCACAATCTGTATTCAATACATTCAACTGACGTCAAATTGGAACGGATAGCTTCAAAAACACCGCCACCGCGCGTGCCACGGTCATTTCTATATATAGTGTATTCTTCAGGAAAAATTTCAGATGATTTAATTGCGTTTGGCGAAGATTGTCCAGGTTTCACGCCATGTAGCCAAGATTCAGTGCCACAAATAACGTCTGGTTTTATATAGCTTGTTGCAATTTTAAATTCCGATGTTTTGTCACGTATACTTCTACAGTTGACGTTCAAGATTCTCAAGTTCTGTTTCGGGAGTAATACATAAGGAGATTCATTAATGTCAGATTTACCAGATTTTTTCCTCGAAGAAGCACGTGAGGAACTTCTCCTGCTATTTGCAATACTACTAGTGTTGTGCCTCGGGCTACTTGTATGTAAGGGGTCAAAGACCTCGGATTGTATCGAATCAACTGTAAAATCAAGCACGGATAATGGTTCAAAAGAGTTTAAAAGTTGGAGTTTATAACTTTTAAATCTAAAACTGTCACAGTTCAAGTTATCACATGTGCAACATTTCCAGACCACACTTGATCTTTCCAAATGTTTAATGTCAGTACTACACATAGATAAACAGGACTGGTGGTACCAAATACTACAATCATCGCACGCTAATCCCTCCTGGGACCAAGTAACAGGCATGTCACACATTGCACAAGGCCATACAGGTTCATTTCTAGCTGGGCCAGGATTTGGTTCAATGTCGCCGGACAAAAGTAAAATAGCAATCAGTAGACCGCTCCTTTCATCTGAAAATGCTCTGGGTTTCAGGTGGAAAATGTTCATAGACCTAAATATACATGTTACACTTATTGTGCCTGATGTGTACAATGGTTGTTCTGATCTGTTGTTCACACAGTAGAGTACGAAAACCAAACAAAGAATTGTTGACCATGTGTAAGACGCCATGTTGGATGATGTTGGAATGGTGGGTGGGGTATGGTGCGCGGCTCCTTGGTGGAAAGTTAGCCTGACATGGAGATACCCGACTTACTTACACACATAAATCGATAAAATATGTTATAAAGAGTTAATTTCACTTAATGGTCCTGGAAAAATATCATTAGTTTGCCTAAATTAAATTTAAAATGTGCAAAAATTGTGCACGATGGAAAAACATGACTTCCTTCGTGCGCATGCGCACTCCTCCTCCTAACGGAATGTATATGTCAGCATATGTAAGCATATCGTAAGTCTTCAGAATGTTTTACGTCGAGTGACTGTCATGGAAAGATCAAAACCTCTTGGGACTTTCTATATGCTAACCAATACTGCAGTAATGTGTTATTTACCATATGGTGACAAAAAGAGAAACATAACATAAAGATATCAATTTAACAACAAAATTTTATAAATTAGTTAATTAACACTAACAAAAACAATATATCACAACTAGGTATACAATAGCTTAAAACAAAATTAAACTAATACATGAACATTTTACCAGGAAACATAAAAATATTAATTATTCGTTTATATGCGCTTGTTCTTAATGGAAAAATACAATACAACAGCTCACATCAATTTAGTTAAAAAAAATAATTGGATTATAGCTGGGGGAAAATCGTCAAAATATATGAAACCTCCTGGTTCATAAAAACAAATAGAAAATTTATAGTATTTTGATAAATATTATTTTGAGACAGACAGGTATATTTTATACATTGTATACGTAAAACTGTAGAAAAAGTACTAATTTTTCCAGAATGCAGATTTGACCCAAATTGTAGGTGATATAAGCAAAAGCAAATTTAAAATATTAAAAGTACATAAATAGTTGACCTCCAATCAGCCATTTTGAATAAGATTGAAAGGAAAATTCTACCATGACAAAGCCATGTTCTCCGTTTAGAAGAAGACTTAACAAGAAACATTAAAATTGTGTTCTTTTTTTTTTATCATGATTGACCAAGCACATTTGAAAATAAGAAAGAAATACGAAGCTTGATGGAGTGTAAATTGTTTATAACAAGACAATTCCCGCCCCCCTAACCGACCGCCTTTGGCCAAAAACGTCTGGCTCCAAAGTATAACTTAATAAATGTAGGAAATATATAACAAAGTTTTCGGTAGAACCTGATTATTTCCTGTCCATTTTAAAAATAAAATTCAACAATTTTACACATGCTTTTAATTTGTTATATTAACAAAATCTAACAAAATTAGGCATACATTTTTTAGTAAAACAATAGATTCGTTTTAAATTCTTGAAATGCAAATACAAAAATAATTTGAAATGCAACAAATTGACAAAAGTACAGACGCATGTTCCTTTTATTCATAATTGAAACAACTCATCTACTTATTGATAAAATAAAAAAATAAAAAAACTAGAATATTAATTTTATAAAAGGCAATAACTAATATGTTTAAGCAAATATGTTGGTGATACAAATTTGAAAAATTATTTAGCAAGACAATCAATTACAACAATGGACATATAAATTATCAGCATGAAGAGTCTGCCAGGCAAAATATGTAAAATGTTTTAGTTTCAGATCAGTGATGTCAGTGGTGTTGGAATAGTGATGAACATAAATATAAATTGAGCAAATATCTATTAATAAACAAAGATATATGGATCAACAATCAGTAAATAGATCTCTGACGTGGTTACCTTTCTGCCTTTGTATAAATTGAAAAGTAATGGGAAGGTTTATTGTACATCTCTTTTACCATAAACATGGTTTAAACATATAAAACATTGCTTACATATTAAGTTTTGTTACCAGTCTGAAAATCAGGAATACCCGTAGTTACAACTTACATAGTAAAAATCCTGATATGTTTTAAGAAGATTATGAGTTCAAGATCTTCACTTTATGAATATCATCCCCATTTTGATCTGTTTTTATTGTCCATGTACTCAACTATTTTTTTATAACTACCCCAACAAATAACTAGTACTCTAGTGTGTATTATGTAGCAATAAACATTTGTATAGCTCATACAGTAAAACGTATGATCAATTGATACACAGGCTAGAATGAATCAATAATGTAATTTTAACAACATCATGATTGTTACATATACGATGCTCTGTAAATAACAAACCAGTAGATAACTTGGGATAAGGGATTATACTAAATTACAGGGCTGTTTCAACATTTAGAATTTGTTGAATAATTTTAATAATCGTGTTAGGTAAATGTTCAAATTTTTCATTTAAATTAAAATTCTAAAATATTTGATATGCACAATGCCCTCAGTCAGGGAAAACAAGAAATAGATTAATACAGTATAACATTAAACACAACACCAAATACATGTTTTTAACATAAATCATGGAAATTGCACATTTTAAAACACTTAAAATCTTTAAAGAATTTTAAATTATTTAAATATAATTTTTTTGTTAACATACAAAGATTGTTTATTCACATGAAATTGAGCAGATCTTTAATGAATACCAATACAACTGGCCAATAAAATACACTCCATATTGGTACAGGCAGAAGTGAATTAGGACAACGGTACAAATGGACAACGCTACAAATCATTGTTTATTGCCAAATAAACAATGCCAATTTGAAAGANATCTATAATCAACACTAACCTATTATTCTCTATGTTATTTTATAGGTATAGACATCCGTACACACGTGAATAAAATGACAAAACCCTACTACAACAGCAACTAAAAAACAGTAACATAGGAATAAAAAAATTACCATAAAAACTACTGACACAAAATAAATAACGTAAAGTTTGAAAACGTTAATAAGATGAATTTGATTAACAAAAATAAGTATAAACAGAACAACTGATAACAAAATAATAGATAAATCGTTATGTACATCAAAAGAAGGATATTAAACTATTCGACGAATGCATACTACTAGAATTGTATAACCAGATAAAATGCAAATACCACAATTTATTAATATTATGGTGTGTACAGAGCATTTGTTGATTTCACTCAAGAGTCGCTATGCTTCAAATTGGTCAACATAATGCATACTAAACAATTGATTGTGCATATACAATATACGGTAAGATATCATATTTATATATTTTCTCGGTAACAAATTCAAATAAATCTGCATAAAATTGGTCAAAGTCGGAAATAAGAACAACAATTAGGTATTGAATCTTAAATCTTGATAGGTCATGCGTATTAAAAATAGTATGACAATTACTGGCATAAATGTTATTCTGCAAAGTAACTGCATATACGTTTCCTGCATTTGTTGTGTACACAAATCTACTTGCAACTTGAAAAGCACGTTTTTCGATTGCTTATAGAAATATTTAAGAGTGTTTTCATAGTGTTGTTCTATTGATTGGGTTGCCTGGCTACGTCTAAAAGAATGCATGCTGTTGCTAGATACGACAATAAACCAGTAGTAAGACATTCTTATAGAGAAATTTCCTCAATGCGGAATGAAACTCGTTGCATCGAAGAGTTTGATTCTAGCGATTTAGAATTTGTTGAAATAACATTGATTTAGTGACTTGATTTATCGACTTTGTTGAAATAACATTTTTGGAAATACGTTTAGTTGTATTACCGTACCTTTTCGTAAAAAAGTACATTTATCATAAATTGGTCACGAAATTCTGTATAACATCTTTGAATATATGAATATATAAAATGTTATAATAATTTTGTTTGATTAACGATGTGTTGATTTAAAGTCATTATTTTAGGTTGTGTAATGTGCTATGAAATAATGACTAAACTACTATTACAAGATAGTTTAAACGATTGAATAAAATTGAATTGGTTAGACAAAAAAGAAGTTTTCATTTGGACACAAGACTAGGCTTTTATTCCATTGTCAAATGCATGTTTAGGAACTATGAAACCAAAAACAAATTCAGAAGGGAAATTCGTGTTGCCACCCGTTGGTCTTTTATTTAAGGCAATTGGCCAATTTTCTAGACAAATCAGGGCAAAACATAAAACACACCACTAAACTTAAACACTGATTAAAGCTGGTATCACCGCCCTGAAGCGGTCAATACATTTGGGGATTCAAACCGATTTAAAAGCTATCAGAGTCGTTCACTAGGATTAATCACAAAGCACACACAAAACATAAACGCGTGAATAAAAGGCAAATTAAGGCAATTCTAAATTCGATTAAAGTAAATTTTAAATGGTTCGATAAATACCACAGTCACAAAAGTATAACTTTATGAGTTGTCAAACTGTACATATACAACAATTCCAATGCATACACTAAATCGATTAAAAGATGTAAGTATTGGCGCTTTTATTATAATTATGATACAAAATGGTATGATATTAATATCAAGTCCTTGACTGGACGCAAAATCTTCACGCTTTGTAACATGTATAAATAAGGTTATTTGTATTCAGCTTCGACCTAAACGCAACGAACTCTTGTTTCTTATTGAAAAGAAAGACTGTCGTAACACTTTACACTTAAATCAATATTTACAAATATAAAGGATATTGAATTTCAAAGGCTTGTATAAACGTTAGATTTATTGGTATACCAAAAATACGATCTCATTCAATTTCACATATCGCTGTGTTAATAAACCAAGGAGACACGTCAACTGAGTGGGGACTTAAATTAATCGGTAAGACAGAAAATTGCTAAAATGTATTCGCATCTTTTTTTACATGCAAAATAGTATTTATTAAGAAAAGTGTGGATTTGTTTTTATTTTATATTGAAATCATGAAACCACGATTAATTGCCGATGCGTGGATTTTTGTATAGCAACGCTTCTTTCGATTTACGTTATCTTTGTTCAATTTAAAATCAGTGCAAAAACAACCAGAGGTTAACCGAGATCTTCTTTACAATATGCAGGTAAAACGGAGCGTACTTTATTAATAAACACGTCATTTTACATAAATTAAATACAATTAGACACTTTATATACAGCTTACTAAAATATTTACTGGTTAACCTATTGTGGAAACGTCAAATCAACCGGTTAACTGAACAACTTGAAAACGTATTGTTGAAAAACATATCATTTTGCACGTGCATGTACTTTAACATCTTAAGAAATCTATGATCCTTTATGTTAGTTATATATCCGGCCATATCATTGTAGTGATAAAAATGTATTATTTATAGCACATTTTATTTAATGGATTTCACGGTACGTTAGACTTTCGTTGTATGTAATTATCATGTATAAAATCATATTGGAAATAACTAAAAAATAATGATATTCTTCAATATCGTTTATCTTTATTTTGATTGTGCCGCTAATGAACGCTTAGCATCGGCCACGTCAATATTTGTAATTATTGCGCTTTTTAATGTTTGAAATGTACTTGCTGTAATAATCTTGTTTTTGTTTCTTTCTATATATAGGTCGACTTAAAGTTTTGTTTTATAAATAAATAAGTTTCAATTTTCTCTTCGTTAATTTGTTAAAACTTGTGTCAGAAGGTAGTAGTGGCATTGTTGATGACGAAAATAACTAATGATTAATCATAGAATAATAAAATTACTTATGAAATTACTTATAAAACGATTAAATTCTTATAGAGCAAACTGAATACGAGTTAAAAATAAATATATATAATCTTGATATTTCGAAACATTTTAGTTGGCGAGAAATCAGTATCAAAGATTGGTTAACACACCATATTAACAGAACAAAGGCTCAATATATTGTTGTATAATGCATACCTAGGCGTAATACAGTATTGTTCTGTTTTGTTATGTATTGATTTTAATCGCGAGTTTAATAACAGTGTCAAGTTACGCTAATAGACCCTTTACCCACAGATCACAAATGAAGTTTGCGTCGACTAGAACAATACCATACTGTCAATTAACAAAGCTTAATCTTTCTTTCTTTCAAGTACAGTACTGGTTTACTTTTACATTATTGATTCCCGTCGTCACCGTGGCATGTTGATTGAAGTAGGCAATAGTGGCCATAGTAGGCAAGAGTAAGTATTGCAAGTAATGAAGTTTGTATAATTGATCACATCAAAAATGCATAATTTATTTTATAAAGTTTCAGGTTAAACTTTACAATAAATATGTTACCGGTAAACCGATCTTTCAGTAGGAGCAAGCACAAAATCGAACAAGATTTAGAACTTGTTTAAAATAAAATATGTGTGTGGATTTGTCTTAAAATAATTAAGTTATATAGACATTACCTTTGATTCAAAAAAGTCAGTTATAAGCGTTAGCATACGCACTTAATACTAGTAAACTTGCTGAACTAGGACAAGTGTGAGGATAACTGGCCGCAGTAATATGCGTGAAATAGTTTTGAAATCGCCCGAAACAACCTGAAGCCCCCCCCCTCCCCCAAACAATGGATATTGGGGAATTGCTAGTTCTGATTTATTAGTTAGATTTAGAGGGCAATGTATGAATCATATGACGTATGTCTGTATGTGTCCATAAGAGTAAAACCGCCAACAGCATTTAAGTATTAAACGTTAACAAAGAGCAATATCCATGCAATTATTGTTTCAATTGTTATGACTTTTGTACACTGCAACTCCTTTCATTAAAATATTTTACCCATGAAGGTTCATGTTAATGCCTATGATAGATTTCGTGTTATTTTCTTGGCAAACAATCCGAAGATCAGGCTGAAAACATGAATCCAGAATAAACCCAACTTACATTTTTCTTTTGCTGGCATATAATAACGACACGATTGTATGAAGTAAACACTTTTTCGCAAACCTTTATCCGGTTAGTACAAGCGATTTTTTTTCAGAGATGTTGGTATTTTTTGAAAATTTCACTATTTGTTTACTAGCAAAAATGTAATACTTGGAATAGTTTTTATGACATGGAAGAATACTAATAACAAGAAAAAATAATTAAATAGTGTCCGTGTCCAGCATTTCGAACGCAGAACGTCGTATAAAAAAGCGAGCGCGCTATCGTTTACCAAGCATGCTTTTAAATTTAGTGGTAGTTAAAACGCGATCGAAACGTAACATTATTTTCCCGATTTCGATTGATCATAAACAATTAACGAATATATATTTTCTCACACTTTTCTTCGAGTGTTATTTCGCTTTTTTCAATATAATACATACGTTATTTTTTTTAATCGATGAGGCTTTTTATTTGAAATTTTTAATTTTTCTTAAATGTGAACACGTATGACTGTTCTGGGCAACTATACAAATGCCTTTTTTGAGCGATAAGAAAGAAAACTATACAATACAGAGCTATGACGATCAATTCAATGAACTAAAGTGTAGCTGTATTCATTTATACCATGACTTACGCTCCAGGAGTGAAATAACGTAATGCTCAATTTTGTTTATTACACGGGTGTTATTTCACTAGTTATATAACTATGCAAATTAGCCAAATTTCCCAGCATGCAAAGGGTTAAGTATGAGCCGCAACATGTCAAAATTGGTCTTATTCCATATATATGCATGCAGCCAGCCTAGATCCAGACCATCACAATGACCGCATTGCTGCTTCGTTATAGATATCGACCTTTCCTGTATATGGCACGGAGGGGAATACATGTGTGTTTTAAAGCATTTTGTTGGTCATGTTATAAATAGAATCTTGCATTAGTGGTTGTTTTGTATTGAATTTATTAAACTCGTCATCTAAATGACGATAAAAACTCGGCAAGCCTCGTCTTTATCTTCATTTAGATGACTATTTAATATATTCAATACAAAACGACCACTCATGCAAGATCCTATATATACCCAATAGCATAGCAATGCCCTACAGGATAAACGGAAGGACTCGTACTTGAAAGAAAAGTCGTTAAAATTATCCCTATATAACATGACGGTACGACGCCATACAGTATTAAACAGGTGTTACCGTATGAAGTTTGGTTAATGCCAGACCTTCAATATTATATACTAAATGAATATCAGATACCTAAGTATTTTTCACTTTAGAGGTTCCCCGGTAATTATATAAGTAAAACACGTTTTGCGTATGTATCTACGTTGCTATGCACGACTTATTCAATTCTTGTCGGTCGCCATTTTTCTAGTCTAGGATGTATATCTTGCAAAAAAATGTCGATGAAATCGGAATGGAAAATGATGCGTTTGAATGTTAATAAAAGGGGGTGTGCCCGCAGCCCCTTAAATAATTCGTTCCGCTAAAAAAAACACAGTTAAAGGGAATTGTTCACAGATTTTCGTATTTTTGAAAGCTTTCATCAAATATTTGAACAAATCTCTACAGTTTTAGATATTATTATCTAATTTCAGTAATAAGAAAACACAGCTTAATAATAAATATTGCTTTCCCGGATATTCGAACCCGTGATCTGCGGAAGCAAAAGCTTTTGCTTTGCCACTGAACAACGCATGCTAACAAAAAAAAAACGTTTAGTTATAAACCATTGTAAACGTCATTTCAATAAGTAAACTAACCGATTTACAGACGTATGAAATAAAGACAACAATTAATGGAGGCAACATAAGCATCGATGACTGTTTGCGAATGTACATTCGATAGCTCGCTACTGGTGTCGATCTAGGCTTATCGACTATACATTTTATTTTAATGACTCATTCTATGAATAATGCAGTACAAATAATTCTAGCACATTCTTTCTTAAAAACGTTTTTGAGTTGATTTGTGATGATTCGAATGAATTAGAAATTGCTTGTATTGAATAAGATTTATAAATGTGAACTTTTTATTGATTCTGAGCAAATCCTTCGACTCATTGTTTTATTCAAATGTGATACTTTAAAGGCAAAGATAAACTGTCAAGTGCACAACTAAACATGCTATTTTACTACAAATACTTCTGGAGCTTTGTGTGACACATTGACACGGCATAAGTAAGTGGCTATTCCATCTACACTACTGTACAATGATCATTTATTAAGTTTGTTGGATGCACAAAACCGAATTATAGACGAAATTGGTTAAAACTAGCTTTTTATTTTATTCACTTCGTTAAAAATGAATAACCCGATTTAAACATGTCACAATAAAAGAAATATTGTTTTTGCTCGCTTGCTACTTTTATTTCTAGGAAAATTCCGGTGATCAATTCGGTCTGGCTATTGATCTTGGATTCTTTTTATTTTACTATGTGTTCATAATAAATTATAATCGTTTCATTATAAATAGTGCAATTACATTGATCACTTATGGTACGAGATTGAAAGAGCACACATAATAACAACAAACATATTAACGTTTGTTAAGTCTATATTAAACATGTAAACACTGTGGCGCGGCCACGTATGACCACCGTGCATGATTCCAAAGGAAAATGTCGACCATCGATATCTGATTTTATATGACGAACTTCAAACATCTGTTATTTGTTGTTTCAATGCAAAACATTCAGGGAAAATGTAATATAACCAACGAAAAGTATGAGTTTGCGACGTATACTAAATGACCAGTATACTAGTAAATTGTTATTAAATGTATAACATGATATTATTCTGTTCACTGCTCTTGTTAAGAAAATGGCTGGCATCAGAAACCACGTCAAATCGAAAAGCAAAAGGGTGGTGGTGGCAGCTATCGACATTGGAGCTACGTTTTCCGGGTATGCCTGGGCAATACAACATGAATT
This sequence comes from Dreissena rostriformis, assembly GCA_007657795.1. Classification (NCBI taxonomy): domain Eukaryota; kingdom Metazoa; phylum Mollusca; class Bivalvia; order Myida; family Dreissenidae; genus Dreissena; species Dreissena rostriformis. Next base: position 12,501 of record VMBQ01009912.1, on the reverse strand, counting down.
TGAGAGAGACCCTCCTAGGATCAACATGTCTACAAATTGGGCCTGTAGCGGTAGCTTGATATCGTGCAAAACTCCGACAGTCCTCCTGTTGAATAGGAATCAAGAGTTCGTGGCCTTTGGGTTCGAGGCTGAAGACAAATACGCCGAACTGGCTGCTGAGGGGGAGGCTAAGGCTTACTATTATTTCCAAAACTTCATTATGAATATCTTCAGACACCGAGTAAGCCTAGTTACATTAAATGAGAATAATTTATTCATAGATAAATTAATAAAGGGTTAAATTTACAATTTGTATTGATTAGACAAATAACAAAAGTGACATGGAAACACATTTTTAAATTGCAAAACATTGCATAAAAAATAATAAGAAATCAATCGCTCTATTAAAGAAGTCTTGAATAATTATAATTTCTAAAAAACGACTCAATACATCAACTTGAAATGTCCTTTGTTTTTTATTAAAGATATATTTTTTTACATTGTTGCATACAATTATTCGTACATTACGCCCCGACACGTGGACAACTTGCGGGTGTGGTTAAATCGTGCTACTCGAGCGAATGGATTTTCTTTCGCATATTATTATTATTTTGTTAGGAGAATCTGATTGAAACAGACAGGAATAATGAGGTGCTATATGTTAAAATGCTTGCCTATTTACAAGAAAATATATTAAAATGTTGTTCGGCGATTTATTTCTTTGGCTCCATACACACACACACACACACACGCACACACACACACAAACGCACACACCCACACACACGCACACACACACACACACACGCACACACACGCACACGCACACACACACACACACCCGCACGCACGCACGCACGCACGCACGCGCGCGCGCGTAAGAAGCCTTGTGTAACCGGAGGGGACTACATGTTTAACCCCGGTTCGTCTGTCTGTTCATCAGTCTGTATGTTCGTCAGTATGTCTGTTCTTCAGTCTGTCTGTACGTCCGTCTATTCTTCCGAATCTGGATCATGCAATAACTCAAAATAAACTCAAGCGTGATTGATAAAAATTGATATAATGATAGAGGGACATACGAAGATGTGCATTTTATCTCAGTTTTTTTCGAAAGACATAATTGTGGTTGCTATTGTAACATAAATAATCGAAAACTAAAATCCGGATCCTGCGATTACTCAACAAATACTTAAGCTAGGTTAATGAAACCTAGTTTTATCAGAAAAATAATTGTGGTTGCTATTGTTGCGGAGAAAAAAAGTGAAAACTAAAATAGTGATCCTGCGAACACGAACAAAGTACTTAAGCCAGGTTGATAAATCTCGGTGGGTTAATAGAAGACCATACTTATGGTGAATATGAACGTTATATCAGCTTGGTTTGTTAGACTAAAACTTTGGTGCTATGATGACAGAAATCATTAAAAAAATTTGCATCCTGCCATAACTCACAAGTATTCAAACTCGATTAATCAAGCGCATTGACATCATGTCCTTACTCCGAAAATTAAACCGGTAGGAGACGGATGTTTTGTCTGTGACAAAACTTTTGTGATATTTACCTTCATATATACTTTATTTGATTTCTAAAAATGACCAAACTTGTACGCAAGTTGTACCTTATAGCTCCTTTTGCATCGAAAGCTATAAATACTTTACAATTAAACAATACTACATATTAACAACAAACTAAATAAAACGCATTGTCCCTCTTGTGCAGCTATATAGGTATTTAAACACAGTTATGCTGGTGTTATATATTTATGATTTGTTTTCATGAACACCGAAAATTAGGCAAGTTTAAGCGAACGAGTCGGTTAATGAACTTAACGTTTTACGCTTGCAAAAAAATCGAATTGTACAGATTGTAAACGTTGGTCTGTTTAAGTGTTTGAATTTACATTCAAGAGACTTATTCACAGGTTTTATATTGTTTTAAGTCGGACATTAAATGTCTTTAATTGTTAGATTTAAACAGAGGACATCTAGAGCTCTTTTTAAAATAACAGAATATAATTCAAAAAGAGACATTGAAAGAAAAAAGTGTGTCCATGTTGGAGTTCTAACCAGTATCCTTTGGGTTAACAGGCTAACCACTCCCTCATCCAGACTAATGTTTCTTATTTTTACTTTACTTGTTTTTTAACGAATCAACGTGTAGTTACACAATTTATCGGAAACAAATGAAACAGTCCAAATGATGAAATCCTTTCGCGTTTTAAACGCTTTATAATTTTATCAATTCAAATGATCATTATTCAGAGAAATAATTGTATTTACATTATGAGTATGCATCATTTATTAATCTTTGAAAAAACTTGGTAAAATGTCATTTTGGCAATATGTGAACAAGTCACTGGTCAGTGATAATTTGATATTTTTATATGTGGGTAATACCAACATAAATATATTCTTTCAGCACTTAACGCGAGACACTTTGATAACAGAGGAATGTCGCAAGACGATTAGGGCCATGAGAGTGCTCAGCATTTGCTTGAAGTATCTGGGGGACCATTGCTTAAGAACACTCTATATAAGGTAATTATTGTAAAAGACCATCCTTGCTTGTGTTAATAAGCACTTTTCTCCTGCTGTTTTAGTTGTTCACAAGAACAACTCAAGTTACTGTGGTGTTTTGAAAATCGTTGTTCAGTTAACTACGATTCACCAAATCACACTCAACCCGCATACGCGCCTAGAAATAGTTCGCGGTGCGGAAGAGTATCATTTACATAACATTGTTCATAATGAACATAGTTCAATGCGTGTTACGTTCCCTTAAAGGTCACAGGAACATGTCAGCCAATAGATCCATTCGCGAAGACGCAGCGGGACTTCACTGTTAATGAACTCTGAAATACACACATGCGCACAGCACAAGCCTTAGCTACGCCAAGAACCGTAACTCACTATGCTAGGAACGATTACCGCTGCCTGTCCGCACTGCAGACAATGAATGCTTACATGGCTTAGGAGCGTCTGCTCTACTCCTCCAGTGAGTGTATTTACGAGCTTGTAAGACGACATTGGCCAGTCTAGTGTTTATCACTGAACTCTGTACATATTCGCTGCTTTCAGGGAAAACGGGGCTTAATGCGTGTCAAATAAGATTACCCTGTGCGCACTGATTAGCCTGTGCAAAGCTAATCAAGGACGACAACAGCGAACAACTAAAGTGCCTTCAGCGCTTTGATATTTAGTTGTGTTACTCCTTTATATTTACTACTACACCAGTTTGACTTGTGCTGTGCGGATGCAGTAGAATGTATCCCCGAACATGTTTTGCAACGTGAGTGAAATGTGTGCGTTTGTGGTAAACTCTGGTTTAAGTGGTATGTTCGGGCGTCATCTAACAGTTGCAAACCCCAATGCTTTGCATTGACTGGTCTACGTGTTGAATCATGTCTTTGTTTTATGTCGTGCGTTATATATTGAATAAGCAATGGGACACTTGTCTTAAATAAAAGACTTGCGGGTTTTATTATAAGTTATCTCCTGATAATGTTTCTATATTTTAATTATTCCGATATACTCAACACTACAGTAGTTTGACTTGTATTGTGTGGATGCAGTAGAGCGTATCCACGTACATTTCTTCAATTTTGATATTAGTCTTCCAAAACTGTTAGCGGTAGATCTTTTGTAAATTATGTGAGTGAGACGTGTGTTTGAGTGCTTAGTTCTAGACTGAGTGTGGTGTGAGGCTCGGTGTGACATTCAACTGGTTTAAACTCCCATTCCTTCGCACTGACTGTTCTAAGCAGGTGGCAGCTTTAATAGTGTTAATGTTTTATTTCGTTTTGTATGCATTGACCTGTATTGCAAAGGCAATCTGTCACTAGTCTTTAATAAATGACCACACGTGTAAATATGAATATCTCTCCTGATAATGTTTCTGGAGTTTCTATTTTTCTTATGTGCGTGCAATTTGATCGTTAGTCTTTTTGTGGCATCCCCATCTCACACAGTTGGTCTGAGAACGATCTATATATATATAATTATATATAACTTAATGAGGTCACTAGGAATATTCAAAGTCCTGGATTATACAATTTGTTTTAGTATATATTTTTTAATACAACATATTTTATTTCTGTATAGGATAACCGACGTGAAGGAAAGTGATATAGAGTGGGTGTTGACAGTTCCAGCAACATGCAATGACGGCTACAAGCAGTTTATGAGAGAAGCAGCCCACGCGGTGCTTATTTACATCATATTTCTAGCAGGAGTGCTATTTTGCTTGTTAATGCATACGTTCCTTTTTGAACATGTGACACTTTTTATACCCCATTTCCATTGGTAATGGGGGCTATATAGGAGTCACTTTGTCGGTCGGTCTGTCTGTCTGTCCCGCTTGTCCGGGCCATAATTATGTCGTTCATCAAGGGATTTTGAAATCATTTGGCACATATGTTCACCATCATTGGACAGTGTGTCGCGCGAAAGAATTACGTCAATATCTTCAAGGTCAAGGTCACACTTTGAGGTCAAAGGTAAAAAATTGCCATAAATGAGCTTGTCCGGGCCATAACTATGTGGTTCATCAAGGGATTTTAAAATCATTTGGCACATTTGTTCACCATCATTGGACAGTGTGTTGCGCGAAAGAATTACGTCAATATCTCCAAGGTCAAGGTCACACTTTGATGTCAAAGGTTAAAAATGTCCATAAATGAGCTTGTCCGGGCCATAGCTATGTTGTTCATTGTGAGGCTTTGAAATCAATTGGCACATTTGTTCACCATCATTGGACGGTGTGTCGCGCGAAAGAATTACGTCAATATCTCAAAGGTCAAGGTCACACATGAGTTCAAAGGTAAAAAATAGCCATAGTTGAGCTTGTCCAGGCCATTACTATGTCGTTCATTGTGGGATTTTGAAATCAATTGGCACATTTGTTAACCATTATTGGACGGTGTGTTGCGCGATAAAATTACGTCGATATCTCCAAGGTCAAGGTCACACTTTGAGTTCAAAGGTCAAAAATGGCCATAAATAAGCTTGTCTGGGCCATAACTATGTCATTCATTGTGAGATTTTAATATTACTCTCCACATTAATTTTGTTCACAGGCATTGGATGGCGTATCATGCCAAAGAATTCAAGATTTCAAAGGTCAAAATGGCCATAAATGATAATGGCATAATAATTCTTAAAAATTGCCATAAATAAGCTTCTCTTGTTTTGTGAGACAGCATGCAAAATATTCTGTGTCAATGCAGCATGTGGGGGTATACGTCACGTCAGTGACAAAGCTCTAGTTTTAATTGTACTTTTTCAAAATTTGAACAAGTACCTTTAGTATTTGCGTTGTTATGGTATCTGTTCACATAATACATTTAATGCGTATAAAAAACATTTTCAAGCGAGTAGTTTATGTTCATACAAAAAAGTCTTGCGTCAATAATTTCGAGCAATAAAATCAATGTGTTTTTTTTTTATTAATTAACAACATGCTATGTCCTAGGCTGGTCTTAAACAGGATTTAGTGACCATCGCCCTGGAATCTGAGGCTGCCTTGAAGTTCTGTATGCATGTTCGGATAGAGAATCTGAGCGGTGCGAACCGGAACATTGTCTACCTATCACTATTCTCAGTAGGACAACGGTTCATGGTGGTGAATGTTGGAGGTAAGTCTTTTGAAACGTCAAGCACGCAATTATAATAAATGAGAGAGATATACGAGTATTTACATTACTTTCATATACACTATGTTATACTCTATTTTTTCTTCGGACACCTTGTTATCAAATGCAGCGTCTCAGTTCATGTTAGGTATATTTTCTATGTTTTTGATTAGTCGTCAAGAACGTTATAAATTTTCAGATATGTTTAAGTGATTGCGATTGTATTTTAGGTCGCTCTTTCAGCACCAATGTGTACGAGGTTGTTGGGGAAGGTAAACTGAAAGAGTTGATTTCTATGTGTGAAGGGGCTTGTGGTGGAAAACTGGTTGATGATGCGTTTAAAGACTTCTGGAATATGTTTGTCGGTGCGTACAATGTGTGAATGCATCAACAAACTTAAAACAGCAAATCACGTTATTTGAACACGTATAATTCTCATTCCTGGTTATTTTAAGGAATAATGTCCAATTGTTTCATACATTTGAAATTCCTTTCAAATATTTCAGGAAAAGCAGTTTTCGATAAATTCAAGTCATCATGTATTGAGGATTGGATTGAATTACAACGCGTGTTTGAGCGTCAGAAACCATACATCGAGTCTGACAAATCCGTAAAATGCGACCTTCTAACATCTCTCTCGGAGATGTATAAGGCCATGACGAATGTTGAGCTGCAAACTGCAGTAGATGAAGGTACATTTGCAGGGAAGATAGCATTCATGTCTGCTGGAAAATTACGCATTTCGAGAGAAATTATAAGAGAGTGGTTCAGAGAATGGTGTGAAAACACGGTTAAACCCATACAGGAGCTTTTCAAACAGGAATCATGCAAAGGAACGGATATCATTTGTTTAGTTGATAGTTATTCAGAATCGCCCATGTTGCAAAAAGCTTTGGCTGATATGTTTCCAAATAAAATACTTGTAGTCCCGGAAGAAGCAAGATTGGCAGTTTTAAAAGGAGCTGTGCTTTATGGTCATGACCCTATCACCATTGTGTCGAGTATTGCTAAATGCTCCTATGGTGTTCGCGTATTTCGCGATTTTATTGAAGGTCAACATCCCAAAGAAAAGATGGAACAGTTTGGCGACAGGCTAAAATGCAAAGATGTCTTTGGCAAACATATAACCAAGGGCCAAGTTCTTGTAGTTGGAGAAGCCCAGTCATCAAAAAGATATATACCATTATATGCGGACCAAGAGACTTTTGTGTTTGACATCTACGCATCAAATGATAAAGACCCTTACTTCGTTACGGACAATGGTTGCTCATACATAGGGCAGTTGGAGGTAAAAGTTCCGGGAAGCGGTAAAGACAGAGCCGTGTTGGTGAAAATGATGTATGGTGGAACAGAAATTATCGTTCATGCGAAAGATGAGAACACGGGGGAGGAGACGAAAACGACGCTTGATTTTCTCAAATGAATGACATATTTTAAAAGCTCATTTATGACCATTTTTGACTTTTGAACTCCAAGGGTAACCTTGACCTTGGAGATATCGACGTAATTCTTTCGCATGACACAATGTCCAATGATTGTGAACGAATGTACCGAGTCATTTTAAAATCTCACAATGAATGACACAGTTATTGCCCGGACAAGACCATTTATGGCCATTTTTTACCTTTGAACTCAAAGTTCGACCTTGACGTTGCAGATATCAACGTAATTCTTTCGCATAACACACCGTGCAATGATGGTGAACAAATGTTCCAAATGATTTTCAAATATCACAATGAACGGCATAGTTATGGCCCGGACAAGCTTATTTATGGCCAGTTTTTACCTTTGAACTCAAATTTTGTACTTGACCTTGGTGATGTCGACGTAATTCTTTGACATGACACACCGTCCAATGATGATGAACAAATGTGCCTAATGATTTTAAAATCTAACAATGAAAAACATAGTTATGGCCCGGACAAGGTCATTTATGGCCATTTTTAACCTTTGAACTCAAAGTGTGACCTTGACCTTGGATATATCGACGTACTTCTTTCGCATGACACACCGTCCAATGATAGTGAACATATGTACCAAGTCATTTTAAAATCTAAATGACATAATTATGGTTTGGACAAACTTTCGGTTTAAAACGCACTAAGTGACCCCGTGACCTAGTTTTTGACCCGGCATGACCCATATTGAAACTTGACCTAGACATCATTTAGATACAACTTCTGACCTAGTTTGGTGAAGAAAGGATGAAATTATCGGGACAGACAGACCGACCGACCGACAAAGTGACTCCTATATAGCCCCCGTTACCAATGGTAATGGGGGTATAAAAATAACTGTCATCACCGTTCCTTAAATTTAAAATGTTTACGATAGCCATTCTTTAGCCTAATCAGCGTCCGATTTAATTGTTCTTCTTCTATATTGTAAATTATGTTTGAAACCAGATAATTTATCAAGTGTGCGCTCATCTTTCATAAAGACATCGTATTACAACAAACGATCTGCTATAACTTTGAGCATTCCATCTGACGGCTGCCATTCTTTCGTTACAAATGACGATAAACGTTATGAACGCTATTTAATACGGAACGAGAGTTTGATCGTGCATGTATTGAAATTTATAAGAATGGCGCTTCATTTTGAGGTAGTTTTATTTATTTACTTATATCCTTTTATTAAATAATGACGAGTATATATATAAAACACTGTATTATGTGAATTGGGAATAAGACATCAATTTGGGAATGAAATGTGTTTATCAAAAGTGCATAATATGCGGTTTTATATGTTGTATTTATTTAGTTTGACAAATTATAACTAAAACAGATACTTGCATATATGATAGCATCATTTAAATTGATTTTACTTCAAAACTGAATTTTTTATTAATTAAACAAAAAAATCCTCATGAAATGAAACTGTTTCCATGCCACGCATGGACACAGTTTAAAAATACAGTTAAAATTATAAAAATACAATCACTGTTAATGAAAAAGTCATGAAAAAATGCTTATTAATCTTGAATTGTAGATAGTATATTACAAAAATAAATGAACATCATGAAATGAATAGTTTTGTTTAAGAAAATCACCAAAATGATGTCCATTCCCAGATTGATGTCTTATACAGAAATATGGGAATGGACATTATTTTGGTGATTTTCTTAAACAAAACTATTCATTCCATATATGATAGCATCATTTAAATTGATTTTACTTCAAAACTGAATTTTTTATTAATTAAACAAAAAATTCCTCATGAAATGAAACTGTTTCCATGCCACGCATGGACACAGTTTAAAAATACAGTTAAAATTATAAAAATACAATCACTGTTAATGAAAAAGTCATGAAAAATTGCTTATTAACCTTGAATTATAGATAGTATATTACAAAAATAAATGAACATCATGAAATGAATAGTTTTGTTTAAGAAAATCACCAAAATGATGTCCATTCCTAGATTGATGTCTTATTCCCAATTCACATAATACAGTGTTATATAATGTTTGTATATATATATATATAATGTTTGTTTGTGTAATTTGGAATAACTGTTGTTTTGTTGTGAGAGGAAGAAGAGGAGGAAGCCGGACTGCAATGCCAAAATGAAACACATTTATTCAAACTAGTATTAAACAATCATACAAACATACATTCATAAATCAAACATACAATTGAACATATATACAACTACATTGGGAATAAGTCAATTTAGTAAGAGCTACTCGCTTTTAAAGTAAATATTAATTTCTTAAACTGTTACAATCAACATAATTATTAAAATGAAATAAATTCTAAGTATTAATTTTATTGCATTGACAAGTAATACATTTCAGACTTTAAAGTAGAACATTAAATAAAATAAATCAAAGAAAGTAAATATGGTTTCTTACCTGCAATGCCAAAATTAAACACATTTATTCAAACTAGTATTAAACAGTGAAGCTGTGCAAACCGCATCACATATTTATACTAGTTTGGTTTTTGATAGGATTATTTGGCATTACCAGGTGATAATATAAAGTCAATACCGAAACATTTGTTGTCAAATCCACCCAACAATAAACAACACTATTATAAAGGAATCTAAGATTAAGATGTGATACATATTTCATAATTCAGATGTTTGTTGATTGGCAAGGAATGTATCAATAACACATTAACAATAGGTAAAAGGCAAACTTGCTAAATACAAGCTTTAATATTATAAAAAGTTGTTAAAGGGTAAATTCCATATAGCAATTTAATCATGTCATGTAAATACTTGTTCTGTATTAAAACATGTTGTAAAAGAGAAATAAAAGATATTATAATTTTAGACAAATCTTTGTGACATCTTCCCCTCGCCTAAAAAACAATACTCCTGCATTGTAAAGCAAGAGAAAGGTATTACAATAAAAGTTACTATTTTGATCTCTTGATCATTTGAAACAAAAATTCCTATAAAAATGGAACTATATTTAACTGTGTACATTTAAATATTAAAAAGATTCACTCACACTCTATAAACTTACTTATTACAACATACTGACATACCATTGCAAAAGTGATTTGAAAAGTGCAAAAGTGTGAAATGACAAAAGACTTAATTATATACATTTTTGTATACAATATTAGTCATACAACAAGGAAACTAGGTCCTTGGTTTCTTCTTGGTAGGCCCCTACATTGAAATGTTAGAAATCTGACCTCTGATAATTTGAATTTAACCCCTCAAGTTGATTTGGTGATGAATAACTATTAACTTATACAACACAATAATGCAGAGTTATGCCCAATTCAATACTCTTGTTCCAAAGACAAACAGGATTCCAAGCAATAAGCATAAGATACAGGAAGCGTCCTGACTGTAGACAAAGAACCCAAGTTTGAATAAAAATCCTCAAGACAGATTTATGGTACCAGCTTATACCAAGTAGCACTTCATTCATGTTTTAATAAAGACTCATTACTTCAAAAGTAATCTGTGATAAAAACATTTAATCATTTAGGGTAGTAAACATACACTTAAGCTTTATATACTTTTTGGAAGAACTGAATGTTTTATTTTTGGAAACAATGCCAATAAAACTACTAAATATTGACTTCAATATCATTAACATACACAAAATCTTGAAATAAGTTTCTTTATTTTATTTTTGTAAGTCTGGTTATGGAAATGTAGACATTCTTATAATGTTTAATGTCTGACTAAAATAGAAACATATAAGTCTCATAAAATAACTGTCTTATCCAGTGTAGAAGTCCTATCAATTGTTCCACACAAACATGGTTCGTCACCAATGTATGTTGGAGTACATCTAACGTGAAGCGTAGATAGAGTCACTGACAAAAGATAGCGACTTAACCATTTTATACAGAATTCTTGGAAGTTACAAGATCATAGATCATTGTTTGTAACATAATATTCCGTAATTCTGCAGTAAAATGGCCCTTACTATGATCATAATCATAGCACATGTAGAACGCAAATCCTTATACCAGACTACAATATAAACTTTTGATAACAAATTTATTTTCAGGAACACCTACCATTAAACTGACAATACAACACAAAATACTAACAATTAAGTGCTGTTCATTTAAATGCACATAAACATAATATTTACACAAAACTGTACTTTGTCTTTTTACATTACATTTTTCCTCTTTTTTTTTCAAATCCAAGCTATTTACATTGTTAGCTAATAATGTACTTTTTCAATAATTTATTTTTCTATTTTTATGGTATTTTAACCATTTTATTGATTATTCATCTTATTATTTATTTGGAACAATTTCCCACAGTAAACCCTTCAGTCGGTCAGATTTCTTAGACACAACACTGTGAAAAGTGGGACTACCTTGGGTCATTATGTTGTCCGTTGTTTCTGGAATCGGCAGGCAATGGCACTGATCGCTCGAATCACCTGGCATTGTCAGTGGTCACTGAATTGAAAGCACTAGTCACTGAAATCACTTCACAGGTCTCTGGTCACTGAAAACGTCGGGCTCTGGCACAGGTCACTGTAGCAGTAGACTGGATACACTGGTTTCCTCAGTTGTTTTGATAATGTCTGTACTTGCAAATCTGCTGGCAGCAGGATGGTGATGACAGCCGCTGATCAAAGAATTCTTCAACTGGTTCTGTCCTTGCAGGTCCACTTGAGTCCGCCTCCTCAGTGATCGTTTGTATTCCCAACACTTAACCAAGTGATGTTTACGCATTGTATGGTTACGACAATGTTCGTGAACGGATGTTCTGTCTAAGAGATGTTTGTTTGTGTAATTTGAAATAACGACTTCTGTTGTTTTGTTGTGAGAGGTAGAAGAGGAGAAAGCCAGACTGCAATGCCAAAATGAAACACATTTATTCAAACTATTATTAAATAGTCATACAAACATACATTCATAAATCAAACATACAATTGAACATAAATACAACTACATTGGGAATAAGTCAATTTAGTAAGAGCTACTCGCTTTTAAAGTAAATATTAATTTACTAAACTGCTACAATCAACATAATTATTAAAATGAAATAAATTATAAGTATTCATTTTATTGCGTTGACAAGTAATACATTTCAGACTTTAAAATAAAACATTAAATAAAATAAATCAAAGAAAGTTAATATGCTTTCTTACCTGCTATGCTTGTTGTTAAAGAGAAATAAAAGATATTATAATTAAAGACAAATCTTTGTGAAAAAATATATATATATACCATTTGTATTAATTGTTGTCACCGTACAACATGAAAACCGAGCACATTTTGCGTTAGACTGGGAATGAGGAGCACACTCACAGCACAGGCGCACTAACACAAAAAAATACTTTAAAACAAAACAGAAATATAGTGTCATTCTGCATTCCCTATTAATATGTCTTCATTGTAAGTCTCCGAAATGTTTAATGTCGAGTCAACGACATGAAGTGGTCAAAATGTATT
>VMBQ01009911.1:0-35616 GCA_007657795.1 Dreissena rostriformis | reverse complement strand
TTAAATATATCCATCAGTAATAAAATATATGTGTTGTGAATGTAATGTTAATGTTATTATTTCTCATATCACTTGTTAAACTCCGTCATTAAAATACATAAACATTTACTTAATTTTATGTTTTAATTAGCACGAGTTTTTGGAAAGAAAATAATAACTGTGAGATTTCTGGGTCGTGGGCGGCGGCATTGGACAAACTGATTTCATGAAAAACTGAGAATGAGACAAAAATCGAGCATTTATATCAACATGAAAGTTCCCCCAAAACGCACCATATTAATTGTTATTGTAATTTTGTTCGGAACCACGGGAGAGGACAACCCTCTCAAACGAACCCCTTTATGTTCTCAGAACAGAAACTGGACCGCCCCTCCAATGTTTGGAGGTTACCTACGCCCCTGTTAAGCAAACTTGTGTTGCCCTTAAAAGACAATAGTGCCACTTGTGGAACCAACCCCCTGCCCGCAGATCGAACCAATCACCTTCAATCCCCCTAGTGTTCACCCAATGGAGTTGTGTCTTGACACATGATCACGCCATTTCAGTTGTTAAGTTTGTATGGTCAAGTTATGATCTAGAGGGGATATACTTGCCCATCGTATGAACTAGAGCTTACATACTTGCCTATCTCATAAACCAGAGGGGAACTATTTGAATCACTATGGACGTCTGTCCACCTGTGTGGGTCAGGCCATAGACATATAATTGTCGTAAGAGCTTTCCAGCATTGTTCTGTATGATATAAAATTGCACATAAGCGACTTTCATCATACTTAATAAATAGTACAAAAGTTTTGACCTTTTTTCATCTTAAAATCTTATAACTTCTTCTTGCCACTCATTACCACATGTGACACTAGGGGTCATTGGTCACTAGTGTGACAAGCTCTAGTTTAGTTATTGGGGCTGACTCATCGTGGGAGGTACATGTTTGAATTGGCAGTTTGTTCGTCTAATTCTTGATTTCTCAGCAATTTAAAGAGACAGTTTGGAACTAGAAATAGAAGTAGTTTTAACACTTTTTTGGGAAAGTATGAAATAAAACAATTAGCCATGAAAACAACAGCGTCATGACGGGGGTAATCTGGATCTTCGTCTTGATCCAGGAATGTGTTCAAAGGATCCTATTTCACTATTTCAAATTTCAATATTATACAGAATGACTCAATATTAAGAATTTTGCTGTAATATATCAATTTCAGATTATGATATACATCTAAAAAAAAATGCAAAATCCTCCACCTGATTTTGTGTGTGTGTGTAACATCTTTATACATTTTACTTTCAATTTGCTATTGTTTTTCTATATATACTGTTAATTTTTTACAAGTTGAAGATATTCAGTATAAAAAGCAACATTTGTTTGGGACTTGGGGGCGGGGCGGGGGATTTGAGGGTATTATTTAACCTTGGCAATCGAAGATTTGTTATTTAATTCATAGCATAAATGATGTTTAAATACTCAGTGTGTATACTTGTATTTGCTTTTTTCGCTATAAATATCCAGTTATATTAAACATAGATGCCTAAATGTTTACGGTTTTGCTTTATTGATGGGCAAGGGTTAATGCAATACTCATCTTACTTTATGGTGTTTATTTTTGCAGTTTTAATTAATAAAATACCAGTAACAATATCATTAATTTGAGGATTTTTTGTATTGGCATGAAGTCATGCATGTGAGATAATTGTAAATGTGTGACCATTGTTTCTGTTTGAAAACAGGCTCTTGCTCCAGCGTATTAAAAATTTCTGTAAACAACTGACCGAACAATAAGATTTTATGGCCAGAACATTTGTATGAAATTTTATTAACAATATTTAATGTAAATTAATTAAAGTGTATTCTGTTAGTAAAAATAAAGACATGGGCGTTATATTACTAGTGAACTTGATGTTGATTTGTAAATTAACCACTGTCACAGTGTAAATTAACTACCGTCATAATAAATTCGTGATATTGTTAAGTTAATGTATTGAATATTCTGTATCATACTACGGTAACATAAATCTATAAAAACTTGTTAGCTGTTAATTTTGTTTCTGATCACTGTTTGCAAGTGACAATGGTTTCCTATACATTCCAAACCATGTTGAAAATCTGCGACAGCTTGTTTGGCAAAAGTGGTCAGACCCTCAAGAAATTGTGCAGAATTTTACAACACATATAATGAAGCCTCGCTCTGGGAAAACGGGGCTTAACGCACGTGCCTTAAGTGTCATCCAAGAATATAATATAATAATAAAGCCTGTGCAGAGATGACACTTTCCGTCTAGACTGGATTTTCCCTAGGATAGAATTTCCCTCAAACGTAAAATCCATAAATATGGAGAGTGCCGTCCCTGATTAGTCTGTGTGGACTGCACAGGCTAATCTTGGACGACACTAAGACTGGATTTTCGCTAAGAAGAGACTTCCCTCAAACGTAAAATCCATAAAAATGGAAAGTGTCTTTCGCACAGGCTAATCTGAAACGACACTTTACGACATGCATTAAACCCCGTTTTCCCAGAACAAGGCTAATATTTGTGTGTGTAATACTTGCTGTAGTGTACAGGAATTATACATTCTACCAATACTCAAACTCATATTAATGTTAATCAGCTTTATTTGTCGGAACTTATTGTAACGGTCTTAAAACGGTCTCGAGTCACAGGTCAAAACGGTCACTAATCAAAACGGTCAACAATTGTAGATCTCGTGCATTGGCAGTTATTTTAATATCTGTTTCATATTATTTGTTGCAGTTTCTTACCGCCTCACATGTACCAACACATGTAAATAAACAGACATATTTTCAACAAGTCGTTGGGTTATTTGTCCAGTTTTTCGATTCAGAACTATAATCCATTAAAAAAAGGCATTTAATTGTTTCTATAACAAAAATTTGATTTTAAATTTTGTCTGATTTCAGGTTCAGTGCTGGAGGAAAGCACAGTGAGAGGATCTTGCTTGAACAGAGACTAGCCCTTCAGTTGATTTGATAGGCAGTTCCCGAGTCACTGCCATCACCCATGAAAAGGCCAGACGCCCTGGACATGGGAACATCTGACCCACATGAGTTCCTGATCCAGAGCAGCTTTAAAATCGAGCCCTTATGGTACATGTCAAAAGTAAAGTGACATCTGCTTAAAAAGCAGGTGGAGACTGAATTGTGTTTAAAAAGCTTCAAAACACGTATTAACACATTTTTGTGTCAAGACTAATTGAAATAGTTAATAAAGTTGACAGAAAAAATTGTAGCCATTATTGCTGTTAATGGGAACATCCTTATAGTGTAAGCAAACACACCTTTCCATATGGAGAGGAAATCCAGGTTCAAATCCTGGTTGGGATCCCATATAACTCACATAATGTACATATAGATTATACCAACACTATTATTTGTTGTCATAGTGTGTGGTATTTGATATGCATATTAAAATATATATTACTTTTTTGATCATTTTCTCTATCACACACACATAAGAAGTAATTATATTTTGTTTTACATCATGTCATGTATCATCATTATTAGGGCACTATTATAGCTTCACACTATATCATATGTCAAAAACAAAAACCCATAATTCTGTCCTGGCAATTTATGATAATAATACAACTTTTTTTAATTTTAAGAGAAAATGGTTTGTTTTCAACAAGTGTGCATCTTTGTTTCTGCTACATAATCATATTAAAACGTAATTTATCTTACTTTATTTCTAAGTCAGGATATACGCCGGATATCTTTTTTAAAGATATTTCTTGTTATAATTTTAAATAATATCTTAAAAAACAAACCGTTACTCCAATTAGTACTCTAATTTCGATTTGAAATAAAAGACTGCATACATTTGTAACCTGTAAATTGAGTATTTATTGTTGTGATTTTCATATATAATAGTTTCCCTCCATGTTAATCAATCATCACTTCCTATATGAACAATGATTTTTTTGAAAATCTATTAAAATTTACACCAATGCCTTTAACCAGCATCCTTTGGATTAAAAAGCTTGAGCCTTACTGTTTAATTGCATCATGCATGTTACACTTCACTATATTTATATGTGTCACACTTAACTTTACTATGGCATTATATCTGCCCAGGATAACATTCAAAAATTAACCAAACCTTAAACGTACTGATATGCAGGTGTGGTCATTATGTTTACTAGTTTTCAATCATTCTATTGGTGAGCGGCACCTAAACAAGATCATTAATTTTGAAACATATGAACTTTATGAGCTTATTTCACCATATTCTTTTGAATACCTGTAAATTAAGCTTTATGTAAATTCTGTATTGTTGTTATTCAACATCTGAGGTATTGATGTGCACAGATGTGTCGTGTTCTGCGAAAACTGGACATAATGCTTGTGCGTAAATTGTCATCCCAGATAAGCCTGTGCGGTCTGCAAAGGCTAATCAGGGACGACAATTTCCGCTTTTATGGAATTTTTTGTTTAAATGATGTCTCTTCTTAGCGAGAATCCAGTTAAGGCGGAAAGTGTCGTCCCTGATTAGCCTGTGCGGACTGCACAGATTAATCAGGGACGACACTTTACGCACATGCATTATGCCCAGTTTTCTCAGAACACGACACAAATTACTATTCAGAACTATAATTGATATTTATAACTTAACTTATAAAGTAATGTAAATGAATAAGGGTTTTAAACAGTGATAATCCTGTAATGAATAACTAACTAGCCGTTAAAGTTTTAACATGACAACTGTTAGACCTTTTATTTAACAACCCACAGTTGCATTCAAAATACATCTTTTAATTGAGATTCCAGTCCTTTTTAATTATGAATTTGGCGCATATATATTAGTACCATAGTTAATAATAAAATATCGCAATTGTATCCCTTAGATCTATTTCATTAACAGAAGCAGATATAGTGATGACAAGGTACACATTTCTGCAATGTATTCTATAAGTACCAATAAACCACCTGTCTTGGGGCATCCTTAATTCTTAAATGTTCTTATTCTTATCAACACCCCCTAGTCAAGATTGAGCTAATGTAGCCAGAAGATAAAGTTTTACTCAGACACAGCTCTATGGGTTAATTTAAACATGCTCTGCCAAAAAAATGCTTTACTGGACATTCAGATAAAAATTACAACATGTATACATTTAATTTTACAACAAAAAATAATATGCAAAGAAATCCTTCATGTCTATATGTGAATCATTGTGTGTTGAGTATATTATGTGTGAGAAGTCTTTGCTATTAGATTGTCAATTGTATTCTATTATATCTTTTAATTTCAGAACTGAGATCAGATTGTACTACAAAAGGTCCCAGAAGACTTTACCATACATGCTGACAGCACATCGATTCCGGTGATGTTCTCTCCACATGTCCATGGACAAATTAAGTCCTCAGTATGAAGCGGACAAATTCCACTGAAATGCTTTGGATTGTTTCATAATGAGCAATAAACAACAGTGAACCGAATGAAATACACCTTTGCTTAGGACATTTGTATTAATGTTAGTGTTAATGCATATAGCACTTTTCACTTTGATCAGCTTGCCTAGCTCAGTTTATGTTTATGTGTGGACATTAAATGATTTACTGTGAATCTTGTGTTCATTGTCCATTCCACATATTTTTATGCCCCCTTTTAAAAAAAAAGGGTGTATATTGTTTTTGGCCTGTCTGTCTGTCTGTCATTCTGTCTGTCTGTCCAACCTGGGTCGAACCAGTTTTTGGTGTCTATGGGGGATCTAAAGAACGCTCCCTCAGTGTGGATCAAACCTGTGACCTCCGAGTCCCTAGACGGACACCATATCGATTACACCATGGTGACCTTGTTATCTTAATATTTGAAACAATACATTTTAGACACTTTGTTGGCAAGTGAGTTACTTATAATTGTTTTCTCACTTGTCAAAATATGAAATCATTATGCAACCATTATTGAATCGTAATATATCGGGGGATGCGTATACGGGGAATCCGGGTCCGTTCGCCCTAAATTCAGTTCGCCCTTGTTCCCATTCGCCCTAAATCCTGTTCGCCCTGAGTCNCAATATTGAAGATAGCAACTTCATATTTGGCATGCACGTGTATCTCATGGCGCTGCACATTTTGGGTGGTGAAAGGTCAAGGTCATCCTTCAAGGTCAAAGGTAAAACAAATCAAAGCGGCGCATTAGGGGGCATTGTGTTTCTGACAAACACATCTCTTGTTTGTAGGAGTTATTCATAGAATTACTGTTTCCAGTCATTTAGGTGAGGGGAATTGTAATTATCGTACTACCTGGCTTTAAATGAATGTCGTGCTTTAATTTCTAGTATATCACTTAGATTGGCAAAGCATGACCACACAAATCGTGCTTAGGTAAATTATCTCAGTGATATGACTTTTATACTGATAAATCCTAAGAAGGACTCTGATAAAGAAATAATTTAATCAAACAGTCATTTATTTGACTTTGTGAACATAACGATCTATGTCAAAAACATCTGAATAATCTTTACCTTTCTGAACATGACATTACCAATATTAAGTATTGGAAATTTAGTGTAGTAAAAATAAAGAAGACCTTTGTTTCGTAAAAAAATGTAATGTTTTGTTTCTTTTTTTATTAAAATCTTGCTGCACTGACGTTGTCTATTGGAACTTATATCTGACAATGTAGAAAATGCACAAGGCACTACATGTAGATTTAATGCACCACATACTGAAGTGTGCAAATGCACAATTACAACATTAAGCTTTGCTAGCAACCGCAATATATTCTGATGTTTTGATAGGAAGACATTCATGCATAATAGAGTCAAATGAGACTTTTCAAGCTGGACCCCCAAGCCCTCAAAATGCTTTAATCCAGTAAATTGGTGTACCATAGCTTGTGTATAGTGTATATGCCGTTCTTCGCGAATGTCTTATAAATGTCCCCCATCAAATTATGTCAGGCGGCTGTTTAATCACCTGGAAATGTGTCCTCCCTTTAGATTGCCACCACATACATATCATCTCAATATTTAGTTTAAACTTATTTATTTTAGCTCAATTGCATCTAAAGACTAAGGCGTATTGAAATGCACTCGAGTCCGTTACCTGGGTAGAACAAGTTTTTGGTGTCTATGAGGGCCATTGAGGGGATCTAAAGAACGCTCCCACAGTGAGGATCAAACCTGTGACCACCGAGTCCCTAGGCGGACACCATATCCATTACACCATGGTGACCTCGTTATCTTAATATTTTAAACAATACATTTTAGACACTTTGTTGGCAAGTGAGTTACTTATAATTGTTTTCAATTAATTATCTCACTTGTCAATGTCATATGAAATCATAATGCAAACATTAATTAATCGTAATATATCGGGGGATGCGTATACGGGAGCTTACCGGGTTTAAGTGAGGTTAGTTGGAACTTACTTCAAAGATGGCGTCGTTTTGATGTTTTTCGTGAAGGAGAAGCGGATATTTTTTTCCCGGGTAAGCCACTTTATATTTATATTTCTTTTTAATGAATACGCCCTTCCGGCTCTACGGTGTTTGTGCTCCCCTCGTTTTTTTTTGTTTCAATACCGTAGACGCCGGAATAAAAAAGTTATTGAAGCAAAACCGTCCACAAATTTATGTGAGAAAACATATAATAATAAAAAATAATAATATAATGATTAATACAAATAAAAATAAATGATAACTCATGATCTCTGAAGAGAAAATGTTCTTCAAAACATTCGCACCAATGCGGAATTCATTCACAACATTGACTTCGTGTGAAACCTTTCAACATAGGAAAGAGCTGTTTGTCATTTGGAAGTCAAGTCCCAAAATGTGCTTAAAAGGAAGTCAGTTCCAAAAATGGGGGTTAAACCATTATAATTTGGCATTCAATGAATTAATAGACATAAACACACGCCGAGATAATAAAATAATCGTGATTTATGTTATGTTTACGGTAAACATGCACAAATAATGATTATTACACGAGAAAATGATATTCGAACACCCAAAATCTCGGAGGTCAACACATTAAACAACAAATTTGTGGACGGTTTTGCTTCAATAACTTTTTTATTCCAACGTCCACGGTATTAAAACAGAAAACCGAGGGAGCACAAACACCGTAGAGCCGAAAGGGCGTATTCATTAAAAAGAAATATAAATATAAAGTGGCCTACCGGGTAAACAAATCCGCTTCTTCTTCACGAAAAACATGAAAACGGCGCCATATTGGAAGTAAGTTCCAACTAACCTCACTTAAACACGGTAAGCTCCCGTATACGTATGCCCCGTGTATATTAGGTTGGGCTTAGAATAAAAGAACGGCAAAGAACCGGACGCAAATTTAAGATACCGGTAATTGACGTCAATAAAGGTTACATACCCCTGGAAAATTCAACTTCTGGTGCGTACATTACTGACGCACCGATCAAAAACCAACTATTTCCCGAAGCTTAACGCGAACACGCTTCAAATAAATACATTTTTATTTAAAATAAATTTGCAACACTGTTTTTACGTCCTTCGATCGCTACGTTTTTCCGTATATGACTGTCCTACAAGAGCGATTTGAACAACCCGTTAACTTTTGTTATTTTCATGTAGGTGAACTAGTATTCGTGTTTTAATTTACAATCATCAAGTTCTTTGACAGCGAAAAATACTAAGATACTGTCCGCCAAAACTTGAACAAATATTGTTACGTTGTTGAAAATGTTGGTTTGTAACCTATCATATTTTCGTTTAAATTAGTACCTGTGATTCTATATATTTATAGTCATGGCGGAATAGGTAAAGCGGAAATGAAAATGAAAGGTAACTTTGAGATCTTTATGCAGTGCTTTATACAATTTGTTAGCAATTTGGTTTGTTGGTTGTCGTTTAAGATGTTTATTTATCCAAAACTTCTCCCGTGCATCATATCATGACACTATTTTTTTTATTTGGCAACGGTAAATAACCTTTTTACTTTTAGGAACTGACTCACACTTAAAACTTGCGTAGACCCTATTTGTAAAGAGTTAGGATGGTAGATGACAAGAGTTATGTGTGCGACAATGCCCCTAACTCTTGTAGTTGTGTATGTGCGAGTGTCTAACTCTTTACAAATAACGCTAACCTAAAACTTGAGTCTTTATCTGACCAGTTAAGGAGCGTCTCATGCCGGTTTGTTTACANACATTGTTGTTTCGCACAACATGGTAGTTTTGGAAATATATTACCTAGAAGATGAAGAATTATTTTTTTGTAGAGCAATCAATTGAGATCCAATATAGGCAATATGTATCGAGCTGATTACACTTGTAAAACGTTGCTTTAAATTGTACAGTCTCTTTCATTAACCTGAATGAACAATTATTCAATGGGTGCATTGGCATTTGTCTACGATGCGGTAGCTTTTTAAGTATTATTATGCAATTTAAAGACAGCTTAACAATGACCAAAGGAAAGGTTTCTCAAAAATTGCACTTAAGCAATTCATTAACACATTAAAACCGATAAAAGTTGATAAATCTACTTCAGATAGTGCCATCAAACGACTTTGTCACTACACTATAACACAATTACGTGTTTATGTAGATAAAACGTTTCGCGAGTTCATACTATGATGTCATTTATTGGCATTTCAATCAGTACACCTGTCTTCAAAGGTAGACAATTTCAGTGCAATTAGTATTACACAAACAAATATGATAGGTCCAAAATAAATTAAGCAACACACTCATGTTTATCATAATCATGAGATTTATTATTGCAAAACCACACATTATAAATGTATAATAATATACGTACAAGTCTTCAGTAGATTGCTCGCAGTTCTCTTCTTTTCATTTAATTTCATACTTTTTTCTGAATCTAACAGGGTCTTTATCATGCGGTGAATAGTGAATCTCATTTTAAATAAATGCATTTATTTTATTTACAATAATACTATTATGAACGATTGCTGAATCAATGTTACATGCAGATAAATGTAAAGCATCATTCAACCTCTCTTTCAGATAGCGTTTACTCAGCTGACCTTTATATATTTTATTTGCAGCAAATTTCAGGGACATTTTTCTTTCTTAATTAAATATATAGTACGTTGCTCAACAGGCAAAATATCCCCATTATTATAAGAAAAGCTATACTGATATCGTTACAATTACATTAATGGAACAACAGAAGTTTCAAAAATGCTTGACAAAGGTTAATAAATATCAGTTTGTTCAGGTTTAAAGACTGTTGAACACGGCGAAATTCCCACCTGAAGCAAAACCCAAAACAAAAAGTTCCGGTGATTAACTTTTATACAAATGAGTTAATATGTTATATTTAAAATAGGTGATCTGTGATAATGATTGAAACAGGTACATTCGACTTGGCGCCACCGGAAATGTGATCTTTATTATTTTGTTAGATATGTGCCTACATAATTGATATGATTCATATCATATATGCATTTGTATGGTTATTTGCAATTTAAATTGTATAGAAACACAATTGAATATTACAATTTTGTAAGGTTTTCCTAAAAGCATTTTCATGTGAGACCCATTGAGCTTTTGCATATAGGACATTTGTGGACACGCACATATGGACAAGCCAAGATATAGCTTTCATGGGACGCTGTGATGCTGATAGTGCTGACGAGACAATGGTTTCAATTTAGCACATTTACTCGTGTATATGTCACAACAAATAACCGTGGACTTAGTCAGGTCTACCAGTGAGATGGGTTTGGAAATTCCCTTTCGTCTAATTAAATACAAAGACCGTTATTAATGGATGTGTTAGCAACGGTTTACCTACTTACATTTTGCAGTCCTATCTATTCAATTATCTGACATGTTTAAAATGTGTTGTATAGGTTGCAACCGAGTAAAGTTTAAATGTATAAGTAGATGGTAGACAACAGTTCGATTTATTATAAGTATTATCTATTCCCCATGTATGCCGGTGCATTTATAGTTTAAAAAAAAGTTCACTAAATACTGTATTATAATACAAACAATGTATTTGTAGCGGGTCTTGTTAAGAGGCTTACGTGTTATTTTTCTTAAAGTCATGAAATGTATTGATTACAAAAGCTTAAGTATTTCAGTTTAACTAATTATAAACACAAGAAAACTATGCTTATAATAACTCATAGTTCTCTTGCTTTACATATTTAAGTTCAAACATAATGTACCAAATTTGTGTTCCTCATCATTGTTACAGACGCTGATTGTCTTTCTTTTAATATATTTATGATATTAAACTGTCATTGCGGCAATCTGTTCACCGGTCCCGCTTAATGCAATATGAACGCTAACAATGACTCATCGGATAGATGCGTATCGAACTTAGATGCAATACATGCATCTTCCATAAAACATACTTCAATTAGCTAATATTAATTAAGTACCTTATCAGAAATAGGGTTATTTAATGTTGATGATAAATGATGTTTTCATTGCGTAAACATAACTCGAGTGGGTTTTAAAAGAGTGGGTAATATAATTGTATGATATGAAGCCCGAAGAATTGTTCATTTATGAATCTAATAAACACAGAGTTCGTCTGTCTGGAAATATGTCTGTCTCTCTGTCCGTCCGTCTTTCTGTCTTATTACTTCGTTTCAACTGCATTTAATTCTGTTTTGAGATTCGAATTTAAACAGGTTTAAACTTAATATTTTGTATTGGCTGATATTGAGAATAGCCCTAAGTTGTCATGCAAACTTGAAGCAAAGTAATAATAATGTGGTTCCAAAACGTTGCAATACAACCCAATTAGGGAAAATACCATAAACTTAGGACATACGCGCATAACTTACAGAGAATTTTAAAAGGCGCAGATACATTGCGGTTTGAATTGGTAGCGAATTTGATGTTGCTTCCAAAGGTCCTGGGCTAGAATATTGCGAAAAGCAATGTTGTTATTTGAGTGTTGTTTTCTTTTTTTCTTGCTATGATAATTGCTTTATGCCAATTATACTATTTAATATTGGTAAGTAAATAGATATAAATCCATTAAAATATCACAAATCTTAAAGCATGTCCCTTTAACATATAAACGAGAGTCCTTAATAGCTAAATAGCTTAATAGCTTCCGATTCCAGTGAAATACACTTTTTAATTAGAAATTATTGCAGCAAATGCTCACTTTGCATTAAAATATACCGTAAAGAAAAAGTAAGGGAAAATACAATTTACAAGATACATTAAGCTTAACCGTACAATATGCCCTACAATAATGTTATCATATTCGAGTGTTTCGAAATGCTATTGGCAGTATACTTGTAATCAAAGTTCGATGTTCAATTAGCTGTTCATTACTTATTTATGTGCATTCCAACAATAAAGTTAATCAGTGTTCGCAATCTTGGCCCACATCAAATGGCCTCCAATAAGCATACTTTAGACACGTAATTATGTTTGTATTCAAAAACCGGCCTTTCTTAGTTATCCGATATGTTGGAATACGCAACGATTAAAACGATTTGATTTGATTCCAGTCCGCATCACATATTGCATAATTGCATCATGCTTTACAAACAGCCATTGGACATGCACCTTTATTTGCTTAAAGAATAGTGTATTTTTCATTGGTGTTTTATTATGTTTTTTTTTATTGAAGTTAACCAAGATTATTCAACTAGAAGTAGTGCGACGTTTTGATATGTTGTGCAGATTTGACTTGATCCACTGGTAGTTGATGCCCAATGCAGAGAAGCTTTACAAGAGCACGTCCGTCCACACCTTGTCGAAATATTTCTGTAATTCTTTGAAGAAAGCTATGGTCACCTTCTAGGCTTGCAATGCGACTTCTATATCTGAGCAAGTTGTTTTTTCTGGTCGGCCGTTCTATTATAAACAGGGTTGATATGTCGCTTCAATGCTCTCTATTTGAGCGCTTCGGTTTCTTGAAGATGCAGCTAGCTCTTCAGGCGGATGGGTCGGTAGCTCAGGAGTTTCTTTAGGAAGTCAATCATCCTTGCCCTGCGACCAGCTGACATTGAAGATGTCCATCCACTTCTGGAGGGCTGTATTGTAGTTGTTATAGATCATTGCATTGGTAATGTAGATAGGTCGCGTTAAAAAACAGTTTTTTTTGTTGCCATACACGGTAATAATTACATTTTAATCATGACAGTGTTCTTCAAACAGTATGTCGTAATTGTCATTTATTAGCGAAAACCGGGCGCGGCGGGCGGGCGGATGTAACGATGTCATTTATGATTTGCATAATAATTTTGTATTGCTGTTATTGTGTATAAATGTATAGCCCAATCTTCATGAAAATGTACACATATGTTCTTTGGATGATCCTCAACATATGCATATGGTTTAGCTTCACTGCACAATAGTGCCGCCATAGCTAAATATATTAATATTTAATATATTAAAGTTCGCCGTGGCGTAGTGGATATGGTGTCCGCCTAGCGATCGGATGGTCACGAGTTCGATCCATACAGTGGAAGCGTTCTTTAAATCTCCCCCAAAGACACCAAGTACTGGTTCTAGTCCCAGGAAACGGACTCGAGCGCGTTTCATATAAACCTTAGGCTTTCGATGCAATCGAGCTATAAAAATAGGTTGAAACTAAATATAGTTACATGTCTAAACTCCTTTAATGCAAACCATATGTTAAGATTTGTAAATAATTTCACAAGCATGTTCTTTAGGTTGTCCTCAACCAAAATTAATTAACGGTGTCGACATTGCACCAAATATCCGCTTGAGCCAAACATAAATAAGCTTTGTTCATTTGAAATATGATATTACGTCCTTGACTAATCTTCTCGAATATGTGCTTATATGTTATGTAGAGGATCCTTTATCATTCGTATTCACATGGTTCCATTATTGACATGCACAAACTAACAGCTTGAGCTAAACATACAATGTGTGTCAAACAAAACAAAACATTATTTTCTTCAAATCTGATAACTAGATATTCGAATAATTTTATACATACGTTCATAAGTTGGTCGTTTACCAAACTATGAATCGTCCCTACTTAAATAGATGGTCACGACGATGTCCAGAGTGACTACTAGAGTGTAATAAATGTCCTTGGACGATTTGGTACAAGAAATGTAATCCCGTATACAGGTAAGCAAAGATTGTTTCTGTATGCCAAGCGGTGCGATCCTCGGCAAGAGTCTCCCAGGTTTCTGCTGCNCCAAGCACCCACAGCCGAGCGTTGGCATCCGCTCGACGGTGCTCTTGTTTTGTTGTCTTTCCTTCCGTCTGTCCGTCGGGATCACTTTTGTACCTAGAGCAATATCTTGGAACTGCTTGGGCATATGGATAATAGGATGATTCACCTCAAATGCCGTCGCAATCCATTTGCAAATAACAGAGTTAACTTTGTATGAGTGTATATATGGATAACAGGATGATGAATGTCAAATTGTGACGCAAACCAAATGTCAATAACATAGTTATGGCCCTTTTTAACTTGAAAATACCCTTTTTATATAGGATTTTTTCTGTCTTGAGCTGTATAACATATAATAACATATGAGCCACAACCAAGAATCTTTTCACGGTGGTTCTCAATCATCTGAGGCCGAGGCAAATGCAAGATCCATACACTGAGGCAAGGTCATGGTCACACATTGAGGTCAAAGATCACACATTTGATGTATTATTAATAATGTAGCCATAACTTCACTATGCATCAATTGCTCTCCTTTATCTGACTGTGTGTCGAAGGTAAGACTCAGGTCTCCAGGGTCAAGGTCCAGTCACACACTGAGGTCAAATTTACAAAGTTTGATTAAATATGCCTTATATTGTACGGATTTACCACACATCAAGATATTTCAAATTCCCTGATGTAATTATACCCCCAGTACCATTGGTAATGGGGGCTATATAGGAGTCACTTTGTCGGTCNTTAAACTTATTTTCTGTTTCAGTAGTAAAGATGATGATCCAAGCCTTCACAATTTTATTGAGCATAGGGTCTATTGTTGCAGGTAGTTAAAGTTTGATGTAAATTATCTTTATTCTTGCATAATTTTTGTGTTATTCCGTGTGAACGTTTTTAGAGTTTTGTGTTTTAAACATAAGTTGAAATGCATACATATGTTAAGACTTAGTTCTTTGGTTTTGTTTTTGTTATATACATATTTTTTTAAGCTTATTGATTGGCTGTGTTATCAATAAATTTGTGTTAAATTTTCAATTTTCAGTTAATCGACCCCCAAACATGGTAAAACATCCAGTCCAGAAAGACATTTATTTTAAACCCGGAGAATCAGTGGAAATAGCATGCATTGCTGATGGAATTCCCAAACCTCAGTAAGTCTAGCATATCTTAAGTCAGTTATGTTGATTATTTGAGTCTATTTTGACTACTAATTAGCCCCCAAAACTTAATTATTTGTTGTAATTACTATGCATTTTGGGGATTTTACACAGTATTTTTAAACATGGCCATTTACATTTTGCTGGAAAAGGAAGGTGTTTTTACACGCTTATTTAAATTATAAACATTGCTTAAGTATTCCTTTAAAAGAATTACAGTTTAGAATTGTTAAAGTACACACAAATTGATCTGTTGTTTGACAGATTGGAGCCAGAGAGCGAAATAAAGATGTTTTTATTTCATTTTCGACATAATCAGAGGCAAGAATAAAGCGCAGAATAACATATAATTATTAATTTAACACAAAAATATTTGTAGCACTCGGATTCAGAGGAACTAGAGGATGAAAAACATTTTGTTCAAGACATGTCCAACCAGCAGAATACTGCCATTGTGCACCATTACTCATATGCTGGAAAATAAACAGTATATAAATTATGTCGTAAAAAATGAATGGAAAAAATAAGATACCTGTAAAAACAGATAGAAAAAACCAGGATGTTATGTTGAGAAATGTTTAAGGAATGACGCGGGTGAACTGTCTCTCAGTGATGAAGAGAAAATGAAAGCTTGGGTGGAGCATTATTCAAAGCTACTAAATGTTGAGTTTGAGTGGCCCAGTGAGCTACTCCCTGAAGTTGCTCCTGTGGAAGGGCCNCCGTTTTTAGGGAAGGGGGTTTCTTCCGGAGGGGGTTTCTTCCGTACACAGCAAAAAGTTTATGCCAATCCGAAAAACAAATTGATCTATTGTTTGACAGATTTTGGTCTTAAAAGATGAGAGCCAGAGAGCATTTTTTTTTATTGTTTTTTTAATTTTCGACATAATCAGAGGCAAGAATAAATCGCAGAATAAAAAATAATTATTTTATCCATCTTAATTAAACACAAATATTTGTAGCAGTCTGAGGAACTAGAGGAAGGACATTTTGTCCAAACAGCAGAATGTTGCCATTCTGCACCATCACTTATTTGCCGTAAATTAAACCGTATGTCGTAAAAAATGTAGGCATAACCAAAATGAATGGGAAAAAAAATCATATTCTGGTAAAAACAGATTGTCATACTGAAGGCTTGATACACATTTTTTTACTCCATTTAATGATTTGTATGTGTAGCATATTCCACAAACATCTGATCAATTTGCTATGGCATTTTTGATAAGTTTTAATCACTTGTTTTGTGCCTGGGCAAATTGCAGAGAGCATTTATACCCTGTTCAAATTACTGAATTGCCACATTGACAATTCCAGATACAAATGGAAAGTGAACCAGAAAGCGTTTAACCCAAGTGGTAACGATGACCGTGCAGTGCAGCTTCCCAATCAGGGTACCCTTGTGTTTAACAAGCCTGAACCTAAAGATGAAGGCATATACCAGTGTTTTGCTGACAACGGGTATGGCATTTCTACCTCCATAAGGGTTAATCTTCGAGAAGCAAAGCTGGAGAAATTTGCCTTTGCGCAACCACAGGTAACTCAGATGGGATAGAGTATTCTGATGATATTTATGGTTCTATGTAGATAATTGTTGCTGTCGGTCTAAAAAAAATCACATTGACATGACTAAAAATGATCCACACTCTGGTAAAACTGGGCTTAATGCATATGTGTTAAGTGTGGTCCCAGATTAAACTGTTCAATGAGCATAGGTTTATCCGGGATGACACTCTCCACATCTATGGACTTTTTGGTGTAAAGAAATTCTTTTCTGAACAAAAATCCAGTCTAGGCGGAAAGTGTCGTCCCTGATTAGCCTGTGCGGACAACACTTTATGCACATGTATTAAGCCTCGTCTTTCCAGAGCAGACTTCACAGGATAATGTGGGATGACAGTACGCACATGAATTTAGCCATGTTTTCCCATGGGGTGGCTCACTTGATTTTGATTTAGCTCACAAATAGTTTGTTCTTTTTGCCTCACATTTTGGTTTCCACTTGATGCATATTCAGGGATTTCATTAAGACCGGGGGAAGGGTAAAATGCCCTGCTATTTTTACCAAAATATTTACCAACACCGAACTTCTTTTTGAATCTTTAATAAAAATTCCCATTCTACTTTTTGAAATCATCTCCTTAAAACCTGCACATTCTTTATTGATAACGAGCTGTTTATTTCATGACATGTTCTGGTGTATTCATGATTACCTTGCAGACACACTACGAGCTCTGGGGTAACGCCCTTACTCTGCCATGCACTCCACCCCAGAGTTACCCCTCGGCGGACGTGTTCTGGGTAATCAAGGAGCCTAATGGTCGCTGGGTGTCCATCAACTTTGACAAGAGAGTAACCATGGATCTTGAAGGTATGGAGTTGGAGCAGTAGGCTCTTGGTAATTGATGTCCTACATCCCTATGAGAAAAAAAACACCCAAATCGTCTAGGTTGTAATACTGCATGCTTCTCATTTAATGGATTAAAACATATTTTTATGCCCCGATAGGGTACATTAGCATATAGCAGTTGGACTGTCTGTCCCTCTGGCATTCCATATCTAGAGTTTTTATACTAAACGCTTTCAGATTTTTGGTATGTTAGTCTACCTGCATGACTTACATGACTTACAGATCAAATTATAGTTTTGTTCCGGTCTATTGATTTTTGGCAAAGTAACAGAATAAGAGTTTTCCTGATCACTTTAAGATATTAACCTGATATTTGGTGTGTGAGTCTACCTACATGACTAACAGATCAAGATCAAGTTTTGTTGAAGTAACAGGCCTTGGACTTAACAATTTTCTCTAAAATTGCTGCAGTGTGGCTATAAAGTGCAGTAGGGTTCATTGTGTTTCACAAACACAGTTCTTGTTATCCCCACACTTTTTGAAAAAAAGTAGGGATATTGTGGTTATCTCCGCCGTCCGGTTGTCCGTCTGTCCGTCCTGGCCAATATCTCCTCCTACACTATTAGCACTAGAACCTTGAAACTTACACACATTGTAGCTATGAGCATATGTGCGACCCTGCACTATTTGGAATTTTGATCTGACCCCTGGGTCAAAAGTTATGGGGGTTGGGGTGGGGCCGGGTCAGAAATTATCACTCATTTTTTAAGGTTATTTTACATTTACTTCTTCATTTCTACACCGATTCACTTCAAATTGATACTGGACCTCTCTTATGACAATACGGTCAATCTCAACCATGCATGGCCCCATTCCCAACCCTGGGGCGCCCCACCCACATAGGCCACANAAATCTGCGACCGCGATTCGAAAAAGGCTTATAACTACTGTGTCCCTTCAGATATTGCTTTCATATTTGGTATGCATGTGTATCTGGACAACACCTTTCCATGCACATACAATTTTTTACCCCTGTGACCTTGAGCTTGAGGTCAGCTTAAAGGTTACGAAATCTGCGACCGCGATACCAAATAGCCTCATCACTACTGTGTCCCTTCAGATATTGCTTTCATATTTGGTATGCATGTGTATCTGGACAACACCTTTCCTTGCGCATAATTTGTTTTACCCCTGTGACCTTGAACTTGAGGTCAGCTTTCAGGTTTCGAAATCTGCGACCACGATTCGAAAAAGGCTCATACCTACTGTGTCCCTTTAGATATTGCTTTCATATTTGGTACGCATGTTATCTGGACAACACATTACCATGCGCAAGAAATGTTTTAACTGGGGGTCCGCGTTCAAGTTTCGAAATCTGCAACCGCGATTCAAAAAAGCTCATAACCTCTGTGTCCCTTCAGATATTGCTTTTATATATGGAACGCATGTGTATCTGGACAAGATCTTTCCATGCGCATAAAAGTTTTGACCCCTGTGACCTTGACCTTGAACTTGAGGTCAGTGTTCAGGTTTCTAAATCTGCCATCACGATTCAGATATTGCTTTCATATTTGGTACGCATGTGTATCTGGACAAGACCTTTCCATGCGCATAAGAGTTTTGACCCCTGTGACCTTAAACTTGAGGTCAGTGTTCAGGTTTCTAAATCTGCCATTGCGATTCAGATATTGCTTTCATATTTGGTATGCATGTGTATCAGGACAACACCTTTCCATGTGCATGACCTTGACCTTATTTTGGACTTTCTTGGTTAACCCATTACCATCAGGCGACACATCCAACTCGCGGAGTTCTAGTTATCCTAAACACTTTCAGATTTTTGGTATGTAAGTCTACCTGCATGACTTACATGGCTTACAGATCAAATTAGAGTTTTGTTCCCAGGGCTTTTTTTGGCCCGATTTTATGGCCGAATAACGGCTATGTTCCCAATGGCAAAAGGTATACTTTTTTCCCAAAATTTGGAAAAAAAATCCCAATTNGATTATTTTATCACAATTTTATTTGAATTACATGTAACAAAGTACATAATAATGATTTAAATGATTTTAATTTTAATTATTATACAGAGTTATATCAATATATATGGTTGTACTAAAGTGCTACCAAAGAAGGCTACTTAATTTATTTTCCCAATTTCTTGAAAATGCCGATAAAATTCCCAAATCCAAAGCCATGGGCTATCTTCCCAAAAAGGGGAAAAAAAGCCCTGGTTCCGGTCCATTGATTTTTGGCAAAGTAACGGGCCTTGGACTTTTTCTCT
This sequence comes from Dreissena rostriformis, assembly GCA_007657795.1. NCBI lineage: Eukaryota > Metazoa > Mollusca > Bivalvia > Myida > Dreissenidae > Dreissena > Dreissena rostriformis. Next base: position 15,743 of record VMBQ01009911.1, on the reverse strand, counting down.
TGAATAACAGTTTTCCTGATCACTTTAAGATATTTACCTGATATTTGGTGTGTGAGTCTACCTACATGACTTAAAGATCAAAATCAAGTTTTGTTGAAGTAACAGGCCTTGGACTTAACAATTTTCTCTAAAATTGCTGCCATGCGGCTTCAAAGTATAGAAGGGTTCATTGTGTTTCACAAACACAGCTCTTGTTTTAATTAGCTTCATAAAACAAGGGTGTAAATATTTCTTTAAAACACAAGCAAGCCCCTGATTACCCTGACAACAAAATACCCCCATTTGATAACCTAAATTTGTCTTCATTTAGCACTTTTTAAACAATCTTATCATTTAGTGTCTAGGGTATATTATTTGCCACTTCGGTTTCTATGAACCTGTCAAAAAAATCTTCCAACAGGTCGTCTGCGGTTTGCAAACGTGGTTAAAGCAGACGAGGTGGCTGGCCGGGCGTACTCCTGCATGGTGATCAATTATTTCATGCGTGACAATGCCATTGGCCCAGAACATGTAATCTCTGTTGTTGGAGGTGAGCTATTAGTAAATAGTAGTGTATGTTTTGTGCCTTTTCCTGTATCACAGGAAATCATTCTTTTTTTTATCAAACATGTGAACTTGCACAGGTCTGACTGGAAGACACTAAATACAGGGATGATTGGGAAAACATGAATAAAATATTGTAAGGCTATATATATATTATTCATGGTTTTTCCTCATCATCCCTGGAATCACATTTTCCCCCTTTTGATAAGCCTAGGGCTGCTTACCCCAGTCATAAAAACCCTTTTGATAAAACTTGGTCTAAAAGTTTATATTGATATTGTCTTAGCTGAGTTTGTATCTTGGTCATGTGCGTCATAAAGCAAGGTCACCTTTTCAGCTCTTAGAAAGACCTTGTAATCTCTCTAGAGGCCACATTTATGACTCAATCTTGATGAAACTTGGTCAGAAGGTTTATCTTGACAATATCTAAACCAACTTTGAATCAGGTTTACGTGTCCAAAAATAATTCACATGGTCAAATCTTCGAAAACCCATATTTCCACTCTGGAAGCCACATTTATTACTCAGTCTTGATAAAACATGGTGAGAATGTTTATCTTGACAATATAAAGGCTGTGTTTTAATCTTGGTTACGTGGAGTGAAAAACTAGGTCACCTGGTCAAGTCTTGGACAGGTTTACTTTGAACTCAGATAAGTGCTTTAATTGCAAGAGTTTGTGAACCTGGTATGACACTCTAGAAAGAAGAAATGTTTTGTTTCCATAATGATCATGACATGATGCATTGCATCTTTACATCACTAAGCAAACCGAGTCTGTGCAAAGATTTTAGTTGGTTCGTAAATTTAACAATGGATAGCTGGTACTTATTACAGTTGGTTCGAGAAAAAGTATTTAGATCTAACTCTTTCAGTGCTGGAACTGAATTTTAAAGGCCTTTGCAAACTGTTTGCTATTCAGATAGTATTCTTTGAAAAAAAATCGAAGAAAATGCTAATTTTAGAAATTCAGCAGACATCATTTTAGCAGACGAAAAATTTTCCAGCATGCAAAGGGTTAAGATTTGACATGATAGATTGATAGTAGAATCAAAGCAGTTACTTGCATTCTTATTTTAAATAGCTTCCATATTTGTCAACATTGATTTATTGCAGCTACTGCTCAAAAGAGGCCTGCAGTTGAATTATGGACATCTCCAAGCGACCAGTTCTTTGTGAAGGGAGGAACTCTACGACTCAAGTGCATATTTGCTGGAAAGTAAGATCACATTAATATAAAGCTCGCTAAGGGAAAACGGGGTTTTATGCAAGTGCGTAAAGTGCAGTTTCAGATTAATCTGTGCAGTCCGCAAATTCGTAGCCCAATCTTCATGAAACTTCAATTCATTTGGCGACTGACTATAAATGCAGAAGCTGACTGTGTGTTTTTATTTACTTTGAAAAGAAGTCTGGCTACTAGTATAGTTTGGAAACAGAAATTTGAATTTTGAATAAAGTGGGTATTGGTGCCTGAAAATTGATAGGTATATAATAAAAAGTAATATTACAATCACCCGTGGATTAAATTAAATTCAGGCAAATGAATTATCATACAAAATTTTAACTTTTCATGTTTCAAACTAAAAACCCAACAATACAATTGCTCATTTGTCACAGCCCTACCCCAGAAGTGTACTGGGCGAAGTCAAAGGGCAGTTTCCCGGACAGAATGAGCCTGAAGAGTTTCGGTATGGAGATAGAGATTGATAAACTGGAGTTGTCAGACGCGGGGCAGTACGAATGCACCGGACTCAACTCAGAGTCCCAGCAACGCGCTACCAAGGCCTTCGATGTCCGCATAGAATGTAAGCTTATTCATGCACCTCACTCTGGGAAAATGGTTTTTGTTTTCAAGTCCTGTTTTAGTACTGTGTTGATCTCACTCAAAGTTTCACTGTTGAATGACCTTAATGTTAAGATAAATGTTTCAAAAGGAATATTGGCTGTGACAAGTTTTTGAAGAGTTATGTTCCTTTGTTTTTCACGCCCTGAAGTTTTGTTTACAATTTGTCTGTTTTTCAGCTATAGAATATGCTGTCCCCAAGTTTCTATTTTTTTTATTCCTCTTTAGCTACTGAATGGATCTTGCTCAGATATTCACAGTTGAATGACCTTCATGTGTAGATGATTTCAAGAAAGGACTGTTGGCTGCAATGAGTTGAGGCCGAATTATTGTCCTTGTCTGTGTATCCACTGTAAAATATATGCAGTCTAACCTGTCAATAAAGACTTCTCAAGGGATTTGGTCATTGAGGTCTTTGTTCACAGGTGTTCTTAATTTGCAGGGTCGATAGAAACCTTGCAAAATATGCTAGTAGGCTTTTAACAGGTACCTTATCTATGTATGTGCTCTATTGTTTAAATGTTTGAATACTAATGCATGTATAATGCAATACAGGATTGAAAGCACAGTTTTGTTTAATATATATTATTTCAATTTACTTATGTTTTTATTATCTATTTCATTAATCATATACTTTTATAAATAACTATTGACATACATGGTTAACTTGAACTGACAATTTACTTATCTATAATATATGCACTTCTTATCACGGAGAAATTTAAGAAAGGAATGAATATAAAAATGTTTGCGTTTAATTGGCATCGTAATTGTTACAAAACCGTGATTTCCTAAATGAGTTGATGAAAACCCCAAAGTTTTCTTTTATATTTTTGACAATGAGTACATTAATCGCCAGTAACTTAAATACAAAGCCAACTTCTTACGCTTTCGACAAACTGTCAAATGCATAAAAAAACAGGCCGCTACCTATTAGCAATAATTGTTAAATAAACAAAAAAACAACTGCTATCGAGTGCAGTAAACTGTCACTTTCCAATATCTCCATAGCGACCACAAGTCCACTGGTAAGATGTTTATCACGTGAATATCACAGCATCATGGTGGCCATTTTTTATAATTAAAAGTTGCGAAATCGTTGATTGTTATGAATGAAGTGGTCGTTGTTAGCTATCAAAAGGGACGTTTGGGAAATGTAAAATGGCGGTCGAAGGTCGTTGTTCACAGGTGGGCTTTATTCGCAGGTACAATATATCGTGAAATCGTTCGAGAGGTAATCAATGTGGTCGCTATGGACAGGTGGTCGTTATTAAAAGGTGAATGCTGGGACAGGTTGGACTGTAGTCACAAAATGTTGTGTTTTTAGCTCCTCCTTAATTTCTGAGTGAATCTCGCTGAAACGTTCCCAGTTGAATGACCTTACTGTGCAGACGATCATAAGGAAAGGAATTTTGACTTCTACCAGTTTTGGCTGAATTATGGTCCTTCGACTTTTGTTCACTATAGAATATATAGCGGATTTTTGTGTGTCCTACATGTGATGTTGGGGTATCTGTGTGAAACATGTCTAGTTTCTTTCTGAGAAAATGTGTAAGGGATAATACATCTGGTCATATTTCCAATAGCAAAATACAACAACAACAAATCCACATTGAGAGTGTACCTACCTTTCATTTATATGCTTTCCGTTGCCAAATAGACATTGACTTCTTTATTTTAACTTCTATAAATATTTTGACAAAAATACAATATGTGACTTTTTTCTGTGTCACAGTTTTCTTGCACATACTGTTAATACTATTGTGGTAAATATATATTTATTTATTAAAAAAAAAATGCAAACCTAGCAATATTCAAATAATAGCGGTATAATCCCATGCTGTACCCCTATTTTCTTTCCTTTGCAGCTGCCCCTGAATGGGTGAATGAGCCAGTCAGCCAGGAGAAGAGTACGAAGGAGAAAGTGACCTTCATCTGCCGAGCCAAGGCCGAGCCCGACCCAGATATTACCTGGTTCATCAACGGGGTGCCCTTGGAAGCAGGTCAGTTGTAACGCATGAAGGGTCTCCCCCAACCCACAGTGGTCCTACACTGTCATTTAAATACTGGCTGCCCTATTGCCACGTATCAGTAGTTTGCAGATATAATGAGAAAAGGAATTTGAAGTTACGTTATAGTGGCAATGTTTGAACAGCATGGCCTAGCACTGCAATGTGTCTTTTTTTACCATTTTTGCCCTTTGGATTGGGAAAAATGGCAACGTTTGGACTTGAATAGGAAATTGATGTTTTTTGTGTTTTTTTTATACAGATGCTTTAAAATTGAGAATTAAAATGTTTTCAATTTTATTATTTAGAATGGTTCAACTTAAAGAGCTGTAAAGGGGATGAACTAAATGTTGCATTTTTTCTATTTTTTTTGTAACCTTCAATTGGAAAGTTTAGGATGTCATTTGGTAAAAATATAAACTTTTTATGCTCTCCCAAAATTTTTGGGGGGAGCATATAGTCGCCGCTTAGTCTGTTCGTGTGTGTGTGTGTGCGTCCGTCCGGATTTTTGTCCGGGCTATTTCTCAGCAACTAATGACCGGAATTCAATGAAACTTTATGGGAAGCTTCACTACCAAGAGGAGATGTGCATATCATCAGCGGGTTCTGGTCGGATGATTTTTTACCGAGTTATGGCCCTTTGAAATTTTCTAATGTACATATAGTGCAATTCTTGTCCGAGCTATTTCTCAGCAGCTTATTACGGGAATTCAATGAAACTTTATGGGAAGCTTCACTACCAACAGGAGATGTGCATATTATCAGCCGGTTATGGTCGGATGATTTTTCACAGAGTTACGGCCCTTTGAAATTTTCCATTGTACATATAGTGCAATTCTTGTCCGAGCTATTTCTCAGCAACTTACTACGGGAATTCAATGAAACTTTATTGGAAGCTTCCCTACCAACAGGAGATGTGCATATTATCAGCCAGTTATGGTCGGATGATTTTTCACAGACTTATGGCCCTTTGAAATTTTCTATAAACTGTACATTAAGTGTAATTCTTGTCCTGGCTATTTCTCCCCAACTTCTGACTGGAATTCAAAGTAGCTTTATGGGAAGCTTAACTACCTTAAGGAGATGCGCATGTTATTAGTGGGTTCTGGTTAGATGATTTATTTAAAGAGTTATGGCCCTTTGAAATTTTAAGTTGCTAAACCGTCCATCGTATTATTTTGTCCAAAGTTATGCCCCTCAAGACGTTTCCTTTGATCTGAATATATAGTGCAATATTGTGACAAAAAAATCTTTGGGGAGCATCACCCGTCTCCGACGGTTTCTTGTTTTAGATTGGGAATGGGGCTGAATTTTGGCTCGAAATATGCCCAAGAACCCACACTGCAGTGTCTTTGAAATACTGGCCCCACATCGGGTTACATTTGAATTGTAGAACTATAAGCCAACAAATATGGAGCCTTCCTCGTCTGCCTGTATATCATTTGAAATATTGTCCCTTTTTGTTCACATTAGGTTAAGTAGATCTGTAAGTGTCTATTGGGTGTGCGCCTTTCAACTCTCAGTACAACTGGTACATCAATGCTGTTCTCTTAGAAGCGCATCTGGAAAAACTTGCCCCAGTGAATGGAATTTTGATGTGATTGATGTATTAATCTATTACTTTGCAGGTCAGAAAGAGTCTGAGTTTGTGACTGACCCGAGGATCTACAAGAATTCCCGCTTTCACAAGCCCAATGACTACAACATCACTTTGACTGACCTCACCCTAGAGGACCACATGAACATCCAGTGTAATGCTAGCAACAAACACGGCTATGTATTTGCTGACTTTTACCTCAATGTACTAGGTGAGATATTATATATGGGTCATGCGAAAATGGGTCTCCTGCAATTTGGGGCAAGCGTAGCACCTGACCAGCCTGCACATCCGCAAAGTCTGGTCTGGAGCCTACCTGTGGGCTAATTAGACCATGAAACTTTGTTTGCCTTTATAGCGGACAGAGTTGCTCCTTACACAGACTGTGCATTTGCGCAAGCTGAGCTGGAGTTGCTCTTGCCTAATATTGCATAAGACCAATTTTCGCATGATGCGGGTCATTTAACTATCATTGTTTAACATTTTACTTTTGTTAAGAAAAATAGGATTTAGTTGATGTTACAGAGTAAATTCCCTGTGCTTTTCTAACAAGTAAGCATTGCATTTAATTGTACAATGCTTTAAAACTTTTTCTAACTGTATCTCTAGAATTTTGTCAGAAATCATTCTGACAAAATCGGTCATATATTTTTTAACTTAAGTTGCACTCAATCATTTGTACTAAATATTGTTGCTTTTCTTATCAAATCTTGTCATACCATATTCCAATAAATATGATCACCGAAATATCAAACTGTAAGAGCATTGAGCATTACGAAAATTGTTCACTATCCTTTATTGCAGAGGAGGCTCCGACCATCATAGAGCCACCCCCAATAAGTTTGAAAGTGGCCGAGGGTCAGTCAGTGACCATCACCTGTGTAGTGACTGGTAAGCCGGACCCGGTCATCACCTGGTACCGTGGGTCCAGTCTCATCACGGGCGGACGGTTCCAGATAATGACATCTGGCAGTTTGCTGATCAAGGTGTGCGTTTTTAATATTTTTCAAGTTCTGTATGACTGTATATAAGAAATCTCTTGTTATTTGGAAACGATAAACCATTTGGAGTTCTGATTTGTAGGAAAAAGAGACATCTAGCAGAACAACAACAGAATATTTATTGGTTGATAATGCAAAAATTACGCAATGATCATCTGCTAAATATTTTTTTAATTGAAATCAGAACTTCATTTCACTGGCTTGCGCTGAGGTTTAGGACTTTTGTTTTATTGCGTTAGTAGTTTAACAGTAATCATTTTGCCTTTGAATATTGATAAATAACAAATGTCTTGATATAATCTGGTTTAATCAATATGGCCCATTGCAAAGCAACTCAACTATTGTTTAAAATTGCATTATTGCAATGTGTGTAACATCATAGAAACATTTGGGTTGTATTTACATTCCTTGTACAGTCATGGACTCATGGTAAAAATAGATCATTATGTTATACCTGTGAATGTAATCTTTATTTGCAAGATATGTGTAGCATTCTGGGAAAAACCGGGCTTAATGCATTTGCACAGGCTAATCAGTGATGACACTTTCCGCCCAGCGGTNACAGGACCATGACATAAGCCCCGCTGGCCTCTGGCCAGTGGAGCTAAATATGACAGTAAGAGTAATGGTTCTTGAGCACGGCACAATCCCTGAATTAGATCAACCCACCTATTAAGTTATTATAAGACCTCTTTTGAGTTTTCAAGATATGCTCAAGACAAATTTAATTACAAAATTAACAAAGAGCAATATCTCCAAAAATAGGGAAAACTTGGTGAGTATCTGTCAGATCAAAACTGGTTAATTTTTGAGAGCCCTAACCAAAAAGTAAAAAACAATGACAGAGTGACGGACAGTTTGGAAACAATATGCCACCCTTTGGGGGTATAAAATGATACTAAAGGTTACTTTTTCAGAACGATTTAGAGCCTCATTTGTAAGATCATGTCCTACGTAGCTTCTTTCATTTAAACAATGAGAGGCTTAATAATTGTCCCCATTTCCTACATAAATGCAATACCCTTGCAGATATGGCCTCTGCCTTGTGACTGAAATGTCTCGGTCCGATCCCTACTAACGCATTATCAGTATCTTCCCAAATATACCAAAAACTTGTCCTTTTCAGGAAACAGACTCAAAAAGCCATTGACTCTATATCCCCAAACTTAAGCTTTTCTCTATTACAGTAAATGTCAGTTTATCAGAGACAGCGCTATAGATAACAAGCGTATTTGCGTTATTACGCAATTAAAATAACCAAAAACGTAATTAAATTCAAAATAAAGCGTACAAAAACGCAAATACAAATTTAATAACGTAATTCCCGTAAAAAACCTTGCGTAACGAAACGCAATTCTTACGAACAACGGGCGTATTTTTTAGACTGGTTATTTTCCGTACAAAAATGTACCGGATAGTTTATATGCCGTCCTATGAAGAAAAGAAGGCAGTCTTTCCACCGGTTATCAATCTTTGGGGTATTATTGTAATTATTTGTAGACCCGTCCGATTTCTACTTTCATTTTCTGAAATATCAAAATGGCCACTCGTGGACGTAAAATCAGAGTCGTGAAACAAACAAACACTTTAGACAAACACTGTATTCCATGTGCAAAATACGTACATTGTTTTCGGAATGTCTCTTGGATACAGTATTTTTCGTCGACTTTACATTATGTTCGACGTTCTTTAAATTGATTTTATAGAATGACGAATACACATGTGGTGATACGGGTGGTCAGGTTTATATTATTTTATGGTTTTAATATGATGTCAATAATATTGACATCACATTATGACCATTCAATATTATAAATCAGTTATGTACCTGTTATGTACAGGTACCTTTATGAATTCCATTTGAATAAAGAATATAGTAATCTTATTAGATTTTTATTATATTATATATGTCATTCTCTAAATTACCCAATTGAGTTAAAAAACCGGGGGTGAAAAACCCAATTAAGCTCAAAAGTAGGGGGTGACAGTTTTTGCTAAAACTCTATTGACTTTACAAAAACCCTATTGTTGTCAAAAACAGGGGGTGATTACCCAATATACCCCAAAAGTTATCTATAGCGCTGATCAGAGATAAAAATCAGAATGTGTAATGGGCCCCTAGATTTTCTAAGAAAACTGATAGTATTCTGTAAAAGAAGACATGAAAGAACAATGCTGGGCAACCAAGGGCACACTTTGAGTTTCTAACTCTGGTATACCGCATGGCTTAGCATGCTTCATTATCATCTGCTTCTCACCCAGCCCAGTTCAGTGTTGCCATTGGAGACAAGGGTAGAGGTTCACAATGGACTTCCCTTCTCCAGTCCCGCACATCCATAAAGGTCACACCCAGACATTGTTCACCTGGTACCCCTGTGAACAAGTAGGAAACAAAGGGAGGTACATAGAAGGTCTTTGCTGTTTTTCCGGTATTATTTACTGTACTAATTCTTAACAAAATAAATATAACAATTTATACAAGTTCGCGACTCATTATTTCACAAAGTGAGGGGCCACGGCCCCTTCACAAAGGCAGGAAAAACAGCCCTGGGACTTGAGTATGTTCATGACACTAGGCCCAGGAGTGAATTAGCTATTAATGCCAGTGATTTTTTTGATATATACTTTACAGCCTGTGTGTTTTGAATTGGGAAAAATAGCGTGATAAACCATGAAATTGGGGAAAATGAAACATTATTAATATGATTATAAACAACAGTATTCAGATTGTTTATAAGTGCACGTTTAACTGCATTTGTACATTTAAATTATATCGCTGTATAATAAACTCAATAAACCAATTATTGAGTTTTTTGAAAAAGTTTGGCATCTTTTAGGGGAAATTTTGGTCAGATTTTTGGGAAAGAATGTTACTTTTTGGCATTGAGAAACAGCCTGTAAAAGGTTGTAATTTTGGGCAAAAAATCACTGATTCCTTATGAAAAACATACCCATTCCTCTATGATAGATGACCAGCAGTTGGCTAGTGTGACCGCACATACACACCACAGGGCCCGGGATGGTAAACACCTCTTTCTGCACCCCGGCAACAGAGAACAGGCGAACGTTCCGCTGACTGGTTGCCACTGCCAACCAGCCCTCTCCCAAGGTTACACACTGTACTACCTCCTCCTCTGGCATGGTAACACTCCACTCTTTGTTGTTGTCCCAGGAAGAGAAATGCATGCAGGTCAGCTTGCTGCAAGTTGGAATATAACCTGAGAAGTTTTATAATTGACACTCATAAAAAAAGATTGATTGAAATTACCACCACCTGCGATACAGCAAACAATCAATTTCCCAAAAGCCCTGTACTGGTAACTGGTCTTTCTCAGAATACTTTCCGAAACAGTTGGGGCCATTTTAAGGAATAATCCCTTTTGAAACATTATTAACAAGCAAATTTGTAGAATTGATATCCCCCGCAANAAAAGTAGGGGGTGACAATTTTTGCTAAAACTCTATTGACTTTACAAAAACTCTATTGTTGTCAAAAACAGGGGGTGATTACCCAATATACCACAAAAGTTATCTATAGCGCTGTTTCCGCCTATACTAAATATTTGTTAATATAGATCAGAAAAAAATCCATAACAGAGGAAAGTGTGGTCCCTGATTAGCCTGTGTGGACTACAAAGGCTTATCTTGCACCATTTTTTATGCATATGTATTAACTCTTTCAGTGCGGGAACCAGATTTTGAAGGCCTTTGCAAACAGTTTGGATCCAGATGAGACGCAACAGAACGTGGCGTCTCATCAGGATCCAAACTGTTTGCTATTCTGATAGTATTCTTTGATTTTTTTTTGAAGAAAACGCTAATTTTAGAAATTCAGCAGACGACATTTTAGCAGACGACAAATTTCCCAGCATGCAAAGGGTTAAGCCCAGTTTTCCCAGAGCACAGCTCATATACATCCTTGGAACAACCATTTTGGAAGCTTTGCAACTGTTTTGCAATTTTGTGGGACTTTTGTAGAATGTAGGACTGGCAGACGCAGGTGACTACAGGTGTCAGGCCAGCAACAAGTTCAAACAAGATGTAACCTCCTCCGTCTGCTATATGCGTGTTAGAAGTAAGTGTTTAGTTAACAGAATGAATGGTACTTAAACAAAAAATTGTTTCCCTTTCAACTGCATGCATGCAGGCTAATGATACCTCCAAATACTTTCTTGCCTTCTTGAAACTTCATATCTTCTAGATAGATATCACTTGGGGAAAGTGAAGTGCTCAGAAGCCATAACTATTGCCTCCAAATTTAAGTTTGTCCGGTGCATGTCATGAAAACTATAATGTACCCACTTGAAACTTAATATGTAGTTATATATAATTGTAATATTGAAAATCTTCTCTAAAACCACAAGGGTCATGGATTTAATATTTGGTGTGTAACATTGTCTAGTGGTCCTGTACTGTTTTTTTCAAATAATGTCCCTTGGGTCAAAACTGGCCATGCCCCAGGGGTCACAGGATTTATGAATACTTATCATGTTTTCTTTTCAAAACGCAATGATCATGAATTTAATATTTTGTGTGTAATATCGTATGGTGGTCATCTACCAAGTTTCTTCAAATGATGCCCTTGGGGTCAGGGTTTTTTTTGGCCCGTTTTTATAGCCGAATGACGGCTATATTCCCAAATGCAAAAAGTATACTTTTTTCAAAAAATTTGCTAAAAAATTCCCAATTTCCAAAAAAAAAATTTTTTTTTTTTTTTTTTTTTTTATAGATTCTTAATAATTCTTTTTATTCTTTTATCTCAATTTTATTTCAATTACATCTAGCAAAGTATATAATAATGATTTTGTTTTTTAATTTGAATTATTATAAAGAGTTATATCAAATTATTTTTTCCCAAATCAGTGGACTTTTGGCGCGAAAAAGTTTGCTAATGAATTTATTTTCCCAATTTCTTGAAAATGCCAATAAAATTCCCAATTCCAAAGCCATGGGCTATCTTCCCAAAAAGTGGAAAAAAAAACCTGGGGGTCAAAATTGGCCATGCAATAGGGGTCACTTGTTTTGCTTATCTTTATAGCAAGGCCCAGAGGTTTGTTATTTTGCATGTCACATCTTATAGTGATTCTCTGCAAAGTTTATTCAAATCATTTCCCTGGGGTCAAAACTGGGCACGCCGTAAAGGTCGAATTTATATATAACTTCAAAAATTTGTGAAACTGCAATGGTCAGTGGTTCAATGTTTTCTGTGTAATATTGAATAGTTTCCCCTACAAAGTTTGAAAAAATCATCATGACATGCCCCTGGGGTCAAAATAACCATGCCCTAAGGATGACATGATTTATTTACACTTAAAAAGTATATACCTTTAAAAAGCTTCAATGGTTTGCAAGGGTTAGGTTTTCAATATTTGATGTGTCACATTGTATGGTCTTCCTCTACTTAGTTATCCCCCGCCAAAGGCGGAAGGATATTGCTTTGGCGTTGTCCGTCCGGCCTTATGTCTGTCCGGCCGGCACTTTTGTATCCGGAGCCATATCTTGGCAGTGCTTTGGTGAATTTCATTGAAACTTGGTGTGAGTATATATATGGATAAGAGGATGATGCACCCCAAATGGCATTGTACACCATCTGTTAATTACAGAGTTATGGGCCTTTGTATATATTCTGTGTCAATGAAGCATGTGGGGGTATACGTCACATCTGTGACAAAGCTCTAGTTTGGGGGGGATATCAATTAATCGAAGTCGCTTGTTCAAATCATGAGGCTGGGATCAAACAATTTAAAGACAAATCCTTTCTTTGAGCCTCTGTATAATTTTATTCGTTATTTACAGGGAAAACAAGAATAGAGCAGGCACCTTTAGACCTGGAGGTGGCGGCTGGAAACGACGCGAAATTCACTTGCTCTGGTTCCACTGATTTTGATGAAGCTAAGAACATGCAAATATATTGGGAAAAAGACGGGAAACAAGTGTCTGCTACGGAGCAGAGAATGACTCAGAACTTCCAAGATAACTCGCTGACAATTGCTGGTACCATTGTGAGGGATTCTGGGGTGTATGCCTGCGTAATCACCAATGGGCTGGACAATGACACTGCATATGCCTTTCTTACTGTTAAAGGTAAACTGTTTGTGAAAGTTTGTGTTTGAATGGATACGATATATAACAGTGCTGTTTTATTACAGGGGAGCAGATCTTTGAATCCCAGAGTTGGTTTGTTCGAAAAATTCTGTGTATGAAAATGTGTTTGTGAACATTATTGCTAATTGGATTTATTATGAACAGAGGTTGGGGGCTGCAGCATAAATAGTAGATACTAAAGTAAGAATTTATAGATTGAGAATTGTAGGGTTATAGTATATTGCATTGGTTATATGATATAATTAAATGCAATCTTGTATATGAATAATTGTAGTCTTTATTTTGTTCAGTAATTTGTTGATAAAACAAATACTTACATTTTGTAACCATTTTATAGAATTGATCTTTTATAAGGTTAACACTACATCACAATGATTTAATAAAAATATAAATATTCTTATACTGTATTTTAATATAAAAAAAAATCTTCAAATATACCAAATCTTGCATATTTTTTAAGAAATAAGAAAAAAAAATGAATGATAAATCTGAAATTTGCGTTTTTTTTCCACAGAAACAAAAGTTAAACAGAATTATACAGATAACAAACACAAATGTTGTTTAAACTATTATTATTTTGATTTAATCATCTGGAAGTGTTTGAATATTTTTGAAAGAAGGATATATATATATATATATATATATATATATATATATATATATATATAGGTCCCTATTGGTATTTTTTGTACATTTCAGACAAGCCTGACCCTCCAACAAGCGTGGAGATCTATAGATGTCGAGCCAAACAGGCCGACGTAAAGTGGGTGAAAGGCATAGAAAACAACGCCCCAGTGATTCACTTCATCGTGCAGTACAACACAACTTTCCACCCCGACCAGTGGGTCACTGCACTGACAGTGGTATACACTCAGAACACGGCCACTGTTGATCTCAGTCCCTGGGCCAACTATACATTCCGCGTGATTGCCACGAACAAGATCGGGGCCAGTTCGCCCAGCTTTCATACGCCTACGGTATGCAGAACGAACCCCTCCATTCCCGATGAGAACCCGCAGAATGTGAAGGCTATTGGAGATAAGCGGAACTACCTGAAAGTAGAATGGATTGTGAGTATCAGGTTTTAGTGATTTATGTTTTCACAAGCTCAGGATTTTAAATTGTGCCAATTTTATACTGTTACTAAAAATAGAAAAAGGGTTTCTGTTTAATAACTTTAGTCTAAAGAGAGATATTCTGATTTAATTGTCAGTGTAGATAGCTTATGTGCAGACCTTCGTTGCCATGATAATTAAAGTTACCTAAATAAATTGGTAAAAATGTGAAAATCTTATTCCTAAACATGATTTCTTGTTTTAATTTATAAATTTACATTTTTAGCTCACCTGTCACGAAGTGACATGGTGAGCTTATGTGATCGTGTGATGTCCGGCCTCTGTCGTGCGTTTGTCCGTCAACAATTTGTTTGTGTAGACAGTAGAGGTCACAGTTTTCATCCAATCTTTATGAAATTTGGTCAGAATGTTTATCTTGATGAAATCTGGATTGGGATAGTATTTGGGTCATCTGGGGTCAGAAACTTGGTCACAAGGTCAAATCATAGACAAACCTTGTGTAGACAATAGAGGTCACAGTTTTCATCAGATCTTAATGGCATATGGTCAGAATGTTTGTCTTGTTAAAATCTGGGTTGGGATCGAATTTGGGCCATCTAGGGTTAAAAACTAGGTCACTAGGTCAAAGTTTAAAAAAAGTCACTAGGTCAAATAATAGAAAAACCTTGTGTAGACATTAGAGGTCACAGTTTCCATCCAATCTTAATAAAANGGTCCGTTGCTACCACGAAAGTGCTGACGAAAGAAGTTAAAGTATTTTCATACTCTAACTGATGTTAGATTTGACTGCCGGTAGCATGGAGAGTCACGAGATGTGGTGATTTTCCGAACTGATGTCGTCGTTTGGCTGTTTGTCGTAGTGTAGATGGAAACACACCCCACCCACTGCTTTGATCGAGGGAGAAATAATAAAGTAGTTTATGTTGGTTTTCTCATCGAAAATACCAAATATTTCCACAGCTATGTGTTGAATGGTAAAGCTGTTAACGATTCGCGTCGCTTTTATAACTAAGACTGTGATTTTCACAGTAAAAATATATTTATTTATTTGATTTAGATTTTTTTCCTTTCTTCCCCTCACGCATGCGCACTTATTTTCACTTCACTTTCACTTTATTTACAATGACCAATCGAGCGTCTGTGTCCTCTCCGTCTGCCCCTTTACAATAGTGTGAGACCGTTGCGTTCTACGCGGCGCCGTTGTGACCTCTGAATTCTTTCGTTCCAAAATGGCCGCCTCCATGGGCCGGTATGAGACCTGGCTGACAGAAAAACTTCTTTCTGTGAACCCCGAGACAGATACAGACGTGTTTGTCACGTATATCACTGGAATTCTGGAAGAGGAAACCACCGATGATGAAAAACGGGAATCCGTCATTGATTTGTTGGCACAAATTGTGGTAATCTTAAAATGAAATCATAGGCGCTTGGTTCTTTAACAAATAAATAATCTTGGCCCCAATGAAATTTCATGTTTAAAACAATCTTCTGGTAGCGGACCAATAAGTGAAGGAAAGATTCCTTTCCACATTCCACTGTTTTCACGACAAGCGCCTGTCAGTTATAATCGA
>VMBQ01009910.1:0-33111 GCA_007657795.1 Dreissena rostriformis | reverse complement strand
ATATAACTTTTCGTATTACTATTATATATATCCTCGTCGTCATCCTGAATACCATTGTCCGAATATTCATAGTCCGACGTTCTGGCAGTGGTGTTAGGTCCGGTCTTAATTTGAGCTTTAGTCAAATACAAGTATTCGCCTCCTTTCGTAACGTTTTCTGTATTGGATAACATGTCAGTGATCATTCTCTTTCACTTAACAATACACTAAGTCAATCCTTGTGTAATGTAAACACGTTTGAGTGAAGCGTTGACATAANAGTATTCGCCTCCTTGCGTAACGTTTTCTGTATTGGATAACATGTCAGTGATCATTCTATTTCACTTAACAATACACTAAGTCAATCCTTGTGTAATGTAAACACGTTTGAGTGAAGCATTGACATAAACGCATGACCAATCTCTATGTTAAAAGTAGTGTTCCCTCTCACAACTTATTGAAGTTTCGTTATATCGTTGGTTATGGTGTCATCTGCAACAAAAATTAAAAAATCTAATAAATTTACTGTCTTTACTCATGCATTAGCTATTAATGTCAACAAAGAATCGTATGTATTTATTTTAACATTTACATACATCACGACTTAATCGACTGCAGTTTCATTTACATAACGTTATGTCAGATCTGAACATAATTTCAAATACGTTAAATGTACATGTCGTTTCATCCGATATTATCAAAAATTAAACAAACCTCCAGTAAAACTTAGCTTTACTAATACCTTTGAATATAATATCCATGCACCAACACAACGCCTTCAACACTAGAATTTACAAAAATCTTCTTTTAAAGCCCGTTGTATTTGTAACTGCTGTTATTAATACTAAACCACATGACCGTCCGTTAGGGGTTGACTAAGTTTACATATCAGATGTAAAACTCTATCCATATGTAACGAAGCGGTGGGCCGACACAAGAGTATTATGTACATAGAGAGATAGTTTTCTTAAACTAGCTGATAGCCATGTCTATTTTTAAACACAAGTTTANCATAAAGAGATAGTTTTCTTAAACTAGCTGATAGCCATGTCTATTTTCAAACACAAGTTTAACATTGTTTTCCGTTTGCTTAATCAAGCCGCTGCTAGCCAGAGTGAAGAATATACAACGCCAATAAACATGCTAAAACATTTTTAAACCCTCTTTAAAACCAAACAATCAACGAAAATTTCGTAATATAGGTCGTAAAATAAAGTTAACATAATAATAATCATTGTTCCTATTAAGTTATATGCATAATGAAATGGAGATATCCAAGACTCATACTTCGGACTATGTTATGTACACTCTGCACAACACATCCCACAATAACGATGGTACGATTATTTTATAAGAGTTATCGATTCACAGATACGCGTATTATAATGGCAGTTAATGACACACTCATCATTAATTTCATTATTCTCAACATTATTGATATTATACTCATCATCACCATGATTGCCGAAGTTATTGTCAATGGCCCGCCTGAACAGAAAGCAATGATCATGATCATCGTCATCATCATTATCATAATCATTATTTCCAAAATCAGAAAAATCATCATTTCACTTATCATCACCAATCTACGATAATCATGGAGATGTTGACGATGAGGTTGATGGTGATAACGATGATTATGATGATACTTATGCTTCACACGTTGACAATGATGATGATGATGCTGCTGATTGTGATGATGCTACTGCTGCTGCTGCTGATGATGATTATAATTTTGATTATAACTATGACGACGAGCAGCAAAATTCTCATAATCGCATACTCATCATCATCAACCACATCATCATCATCAGCAGCAGCAGCAGCAACAGCGTCAGCAGCAGCAGACACAACATTATTGTGCTATTAACAATTAATGCAACCAATTTCATTATGATTCATATCAACATTTCAATCGTCGTCGCCTTTCATCTTAGAAGAATGTGTGTATATGTTTGCCGATATAAACATAGATTTAACAAGATACAAAATGCCTATTTTATGTTTTTTTTTTGGCACAATATATTCCAATTTAATTTCCCGCAACGATATCTATTCAAACGACGCACGACCAGTAAATTGGTACATGAACATGTGTTGAATATATTGTTCCCCATTTAAAAAAAATAGCATTTTGTATCGTATTAAATCGATGTTACCAGACCACATCTAGCGTTGAAATTTTGGCTATTGCTATAAGGAACGCTGATTGTTTATGTGGTTACTTTATTTTATGAAACATTTTTCATAATATTCGTTGAGTTTTAGTGGTATATGGGTTTTAACAGATTACCTACTATATAAATAACTTTAAAAGATAACCTAATTTCAAGTCAAGAACATTGAATTGTATTGTCATTTTCATTATCTCTCAAATGTGGCCTGTAAAATGGCTGATAAATGCTGTATCCTAGACTCGTATAACGTGTTTATTGCGCCTCTGTATGTTTAATGTTAGATAAACTTTAGTTCCAAATCATTTGGCTCGTGTAATCTTGCATCAGAGTAACACATGTTTCCATATTCGTTCTTGAAAGGTTAATACGTGTTTAGTGTCCTACTAAATATGTTTGATCGCTTTTTTAATGTCGATATTTTAAGAATGGAGACCATGGTGAATACTGAGCATTGTTTATTAGTCACGCTTCGATAATTACACTCAAACCAGGCGAGTTTTAATTTGACTCTGTTTGACTTGTTCCGTAAAATCTATGTCTGAACAAGCCCTTACAGGATAGCATAGCCTACCTTGCTTACTAAATAGTGTCAAAATAGAAATTTATACTAAATCAAACTTACTGGAATCCATGATTTAACTTATTATTGTATATAGCAATAAAAGGATATATGACTGTAAAGAAAATGATGCATTGCATTACACATTTCTTAAAAGTATTCTCTGTTTTAAGAAGTGAACGCACAATTTGGTCGTTTGTGGACGAAATGGAAGATATCCTTTATTATTTTTAGTAAACAAAAATTACGTCAGAAAAAGTCACCGAAATATTACTTAAAAATGATGACTCTTAAATCGACTTATATGTTTAGTACGTAAACAATCTAAATCTTACTTAAAAAATTTGACATGATCATAATTATGGTGATAATTTGATAAACTTAATATAAATATAACCTTTTTCCTTATCATTTTCATTAGAATCATCAAAATTATCCTATCGTTATCATCATCATCCAGACCACCAAAACAGAATCCAAACAGTTATGTCCGTCATCTTCCATTCATCACCATGACACTACCATTCACTTTCATCAATAATTGTCATCATCAGAAACATCGGAAACCATCATTTAAAACCACAAATACGACCACTTCCGCAACTGCCAACAACTGCCACCATTTCCACCACTGCCACCATTTCCGCCACCACCGCCACCNCCGCAACCACCGCCATCACCGCCACCACCACCGCCACCACCGCCACAACCGCCACAACCGCCACCACCGCCACCACCGCTACCACCGCCACCACCGCCACCACCGCAACCACCGCCAACACCGCAACCAACGCCACCAACGCCAACAACGCCACCACCGCCACCACGGTGACTACGGTTTCTCTTATAGTGATATTACCGAGGTTTATATATATGGCTATGTGAATGTCTGTTTTAAACTCGCGTTAGCTAGATTGTCGTTATCATTACACAGACAAAATGCATAATTTGTTATGTCGCAAACTGAATGGAGAAATTGATTTAATGTATCGCTCCTTGTATGATGCTGCAACTATGCAAATCTGGTAGTTGTAATTAAAGTGAACATGCAACTCTATAATGAAAACATGACCCCCAATGCGTAATGGCTTCATATCTGATACATTTGTATTAGTAGACATGCGTTTGGTTCACGCATATGATATAATTTGTTTGTATGTGGTCTAGTTATACTTGTGATCAAGTGCAAATATGAAATAATATAATAGTGGAGCAAATACAAAACAAAGAAACAAAAGTGCCTATGAACAAATCTATTTTCAAAAATACAAGTCAAACTGATTACCAAGGCAACCACACATTCTTTTCAAAAGACTCCGGAATGTTTCCTTCAGGGCATGTCTATCATCCAACGATATTTGGTCCACATTCGTTCCCTCTAAGATTTAAAAGAAGAATTTACCGATTCTATTCAATAATTATAAATGTGAATAGCTATGACAAAGCAGGGTGATGATGAATTTCTTAATTATGAAGGAGAAATTTACACAAAGTTTTGTCCCACGAGTGATTTAGCAACTACGCAAATGTGATAGTGTGTTTCCGCATGGCAGTAAATTGCATATGCAACTAAAATATAAACTTAGTTTAAATAGGCTGTTGTGTTTTGTTTTTCTTCAAGTTATTCCTCGAATGTACTGCGTGTTGATCATGTGTAACTATGAAATAATAGACGGTACGACAAAAATTAATACAAAATCACGAAAGCCAGATGCGTATTGAAATAGTACTGTTGTTTATTTTAAATTTTAAGTCAAACCAAATAGTAACGGGGCAATATAATCTTTATAAAAGTTTAAGGACTGTCAGTTTCAGTGCATGTCGCTCATAATCCGATAACTGATGCCTCTTCGTGGCATCTAAGATAAAATAACACAAACTATAGCTACTATGCACTAATTATTAATTTATATTTACCATAACATGTATATAGCTGGATTCAAGCAATGAGATGATGAACACACTGTTCTCGTGTCACCTTTAAGGTATTACAGGTATACGGTTAAAGAACACACCTGAACAAATAGTGAACTTAACATAGTGTTTAGACAATTAATACTCGTTGGGTTTGATGGTAGGTATTACCTGGTTTCACACAGCACACCTATGGTGTACGCGCAGATGGTATCGACCCATTGATAATCATGTAAAGCGGAAAACGCTGCACAGTCTTCAGAGTTGTGGCCTCCATCATCGCCCGGAAGGAAGTCTGTTAAAAACAAAATTAGTTTATTTAAAAAAAAATACGAATGATTTCCTCTTCGACATTATTCGAAAATCAAGAAAATCACACATCACAAACATGCCTTTGGTTTGTTAGTATGTGCACATGTTCGAATTAATCTGAATGGTATTCAGGATTCACTTGCACACAGTAATCATTGAACATAGTCATACATTAAATGATGCACCATTACTAACCATTTGAATGCCTGGGCGAAGCCAGGGGCAATATTTCAATCACCTGAGTACCAACTATTACACGTTTGGGCTTTCTTGTTTGAGAAAGGAACATGTTTCAAACTATTTTGCTAATAAAACCTGTAACAAAAAGATCATCCCTGTGTAGACTGGTAGATTGTTACCTTATGGGTTTTATTTTGACAATATGTGTTGAGAACCACAATATTATGTTATTAACAAAATAGTAAGCCTTTGCGTTTCGTTGTCTCAGCGAAAATAAGTATTACACTATAATATGTGTCAAGCAATCAGCACAAAGTGTATGAACCGTTTTTAACCAATTGTCATTATACTTACTGTATAGATAACTACAATATAATTGCGGTACAACATATTACACCCCTCTGCCTAATATTTCCATACTTGATACGTAATGTTCAATATTGATTTTGCGTTGGTTATGTACAATTGTTCGTGCAAATACAGTTATCTTGACTTGGCTTAACTTGACTTTACTGTTATTGTAAGTACTGGCCGAAAATATTCCCCTCATGTTTTATCCGAATGAAGATACGTAATATTACTGCACAATTGCAATAATGCATCAGTTCTTTATTACTCAGTCTATACAATACATTTGAACAATCCCAATACAACGTATTATTCTAATTATTTAAACGAGTCAATCTATAAATATGTGATGACGACGATGGTGATCATGATATAATACATTTATTCAACAACATTTCTTACTTAGTTATAGACAGGTGACCCACTAAACTGTGTCGGCAGCTCGAGCGTTGGCAGGGACTATGTAGAGATAACTATTATTTTGTATAATTGATTTTTTCTACATGATTTCCCAATGTTTCATTTAAGGTTTTATATGGCCTGGACTTGTGTGGTGCAAGCGTTTGAGTGCCTAAAATTAAATAATAATGTTGCATTTAGTACTGTGATTTTATTTGTATTCCTATTGTATTTCACCAGATTGGGCACTAACATAAAATATGATGATGCTAATTGGTTTGTCTTCAATATGTCAAGGCCATTTGTTGAATCAATAATTAATTATACTATATAATTGTTTCAACTCACCACATTGACCTGTTGTTCTTTCTTTTTTTAAACTTAACCTTGTGATTACTCTAGACACTACGTATATTGTCCAATTGTCTTGCAACTAAGTCAGAACATGTGTATGGGCGATATCTTGGTTGTATTCTAAATTGGACCCGTTTGCAGACAAAGATTACTTGGTCAAGTTGGACGAAAATCGTGTTCAGATTATAAACGTCGCATTCAGAACATCTGCAATCGTTCTAATGATGTTCTATGGAAGGTTGAAAATAGTTGAGGCTGTTACAAAACATGGACGCTAGAGAGTGGTTATGTTTTTTTGAGTAGACATGAGAAAAATTCAAAATGGTGAACACAGATCCATCTTCTTGTCCTAATATTCAAACACGGTCAGAACATTTGTTCCAATAATGTCTCACCCCATTTCGTACATATATATTTCATAAAGGTAAAACAGGCAAGGTCGGAAATTGCATTTATTGCACACACATTTAAAACCTCTGCTTATGTTAGGTGTTCGTTGTTCATCAGGATACCGTTTATAATCAGGAATGCACAGGTATACATTATACAGCATAATTACAATTTTAACAAAATCATAGAATATGTGCTTCACGTACAGATAACGATTTGTATCGGGAGGGGGAGATTCGTTAAGTCCGCATACAAATCTGTTTAACATTGATTGTTTGATAATGATATATTAGCAATTCTATAAAAACGACGTGATAAACACTTGTTTTTGCACATTTTAGTTTATTCGACATACTGTACTGAACGATTTCCGTAAGCTGCATACGATTCGATCTGTACTGAATGTTTTTTTTTAATAAAACCAGTATTTGGATTGTAAAATGAAAAACGACGTATGCCCAATTGACTATCATGTGCCGATATTAAACGAGCGCCACGTGCTTTACAACTTAAGAAGTCGAGTTAACTAGGATATGATTATATGGAAAGGGTCATGACTGTTCAATTGTCATGCAACCGAAATTATAGTTAAAATTTCGTGTGTGTCGTTTGTTCCTGATACGTCGTCTGATTGGTGCAACTGTATACATTTTATAATATTTTTGTTCATGCAGGCGTAATGTTTAAGCTTTAACTTTAAACATAATATCAATACTCTAAATGTCGCAAACACTGTAATTATGCACACATGCTTTGAATGCTTTTAGAACATATACCTATGAATGTTGCAATTTCATCCGTGTCGAACCATTTCCATACTCCTTCTATATCTTCATCCTTTATGCCGACCCACCAAAGTTGATCTACAGAAAAAAAGAAGACGTTGTGTGTGGCCTCATCAAGTATGATACTCGCAATTATTCATTATACAACGAACGACAATATCGTTGCTAATTTCAATGAAGTCCTGGTTCACATTAAAACTTATATTAAATGTAATGTAGTTTCCATTTCAGCAAAATGATCGTATGACAGTTAGCAAATGAACGTCAACATAACGTGACGATCTAGCATGACTCAGAATGCCCATCATATATGTCTAAAGAATTCATTATCAAAAAGGTGAATTTCTACTCCGCATAAATCAGTCTATTGCAATTAACAAATAAAACCATATTTTGCCTCAATATACTGCACAAAAAACCACTATTCAGTAATCAAATATTTGCATGTTGTAACTTAAGTCCAACCAAGTTGTCGCACTCTTATTTTTTTTTGTAATGCTTGAACTTTCATTCCTTTCAGAAATGAGATTTATTCAACTCGTTTTACCACCTTATGTTACTTTTAATTTTGTTTACTAAAACAAATGGTCAGTCTTGTAATGGTCGACTCTAGCATCAATGTGTTCTGTTTATATTCGCCAAGCGTAACGGTTTCTTTGACATGTCACTGTAT
The DNA here is from genome assembly GCA_007657795.1 of Dreissena rostriformis. NCBI lineage: Eukaryota > Metazoa > Mollusca > Bivalvia > Myida > Dreissenidae > Dreissena > Dreissena rostriformis. The sequence continues at coordinate 25,041 of VMBQ01009910.1, read as the reverse complement.
CCTTCGTTAATCATACACAAACCACCGAAACGTAGCATCAGGAAATTATTTGATATTTATTGTATCAATCATGTCGGCATGCGAACGGCAAAGATTTGATAAATTGGCTTAAAATAGTGATACATTGAAGTGTTATAGATGTTTTTGTGAAACATAACCGATGCAATAGCACCAATAAAACATAGATATTGCCGTTATTTAAAAATATACATGGAAAAACTAATATGTGTGCGTTAACGAAGTGTTACCTTTGAGCAGGCGCATTCGGTCTTTCAAGAAACTGTTTTCTATGGCATCGTCTACGTGGACAAGATTACTGTGCTCGTGTTGTCGACAAAAATGCTGTTAATCATTGAATATATATTAGATGTTACAATATATAACATTGAGTCTCATGTTGCGTATATCATTTGAAAATAAACACAATTTAGTTTCCTTGCGGTTATTATTGTGTTTTGTTTTATAAAAGGTTCTTTGATACAAATATTTCGGAAAGCTTGTTAGATCTATATTGGTTTGTTACACATGTTTAAATCCATGGTGTAAATTATTGGTATCACTAGGAATAAAATATAACATTTTTACCTCAGCTTCTGTAAATGTCACTCCTTCCTTTTGAAATAAGTAGCAGGAACCTCTGAATGGAATCCATCCATCTTTGCACGTCGTATAATACGAAACACAACCTAGTTGAAGAGTGATGGAAATATATTTATTTTTACAATAGTAAACATATGAACAAAACCTGGGCTGCAAATTCGCTCGAACCAATAAAACGTTGAGCTACATAAATGCGCATGTAAATGTCCTTTTGGAATCATGAATTGTATCAAATCTCAATGAAATCTAAATAGCCTTACCTGCTGTGCACACACAAAAAGTAATAAATACACTGCTGCTCCACATGTTGGTTGTCTGTGCTGAATGGAGCCAAACAATCTAGCGATAACGTGTCGCCTTTTCTTTAAGATTGTTCAATTTGCACCAAAAACTTGTAACGGTCAACATTATCAAGGCGCACAGGAGTGACTTACGATCTCATGTAAAGTCACGTTGAATGTGGAAGTCGGTCAAAGTCGGTGTCAACATTGAAACGGTTTAAGATGCTTGAACATAAGTCACGTTTGATAAATGCAAATGTCATGTCAGTTTTAATTTAGCAAGCTTCATATTGGTGTAAATTTTAAACTTGTAAAACAGTAAGAATGTCCAGATTTCAATACAAAATATTATTGTGAAATCGAGTCATTTGTTGCAGTGACACGTTTGTGTTTACATACATATTGTGTTTTGCGAAAGTATCCTAAGTATATCGTAAGTGAACTCGTAACACTTTAGTTTTATTCAACATATTGATGTCAACTATTCGTGTGCAATATGACGAAAATGCATACTTTTCAAACTTAAAAAACTGGCTACATTAAATGCGCTTAGCGAAAACAAAAACACTTTAGCAAGACAAAACTATTGTATTTGTATATTTGAATATTGTCAAACATCGTGTATATCCTTATTTTTGTATGTCGTGTTGCATACTTATTATATTCAAATAATCGAACGACAAAACCAACATTCGGAGTATATGTGCACTGGTGTCTAAAATAACTTTTCTAGCATATTGAATTAATAACAATGGAAGATACGCATACTATCTCAACTGTTTAAATAGAAAATGTACACTAAAGTATGCACCCATTAAAAAACCCATTTATCTGGTGAAAATTAATTCTGCAATATCAAAGAATAACGTCCACAATAATATGTTTTCAATTGTTTCATCTCAAAATAGTGTAGGCATTAGTTATTATTCAGGCAATGCATGCTCTTTAACTAATTATCTTAATGATGTTTGAATGCATACACTTTCCGGAATGATGAAATCATATGATATCACATAAGAATTTTATGTCTTTATTACATAAGCGAATGACCTTGACAATGTATCGATAATGATGACGAAATATAATATTGCATCAATACCAATAAGTGATACTGCCTTATTTGGGTTACGTTAAATTGATGATGGAATACACAATTACAAAACAATGCAGGTCTGCTTCCCATCTTTGACTTTGACAATACAATGGAGAAGCATATTTATATAAAATCAAGAAAGCTTACCACCAATTATTAATTCATCAATTCATGTGACGGCACTTTCTTCAATAAATGTGTGTTTTATTATTTTAATGTAATTTCCATAATATATTCCTGTCTAAATTTACTTGACCATATACATGAATGCAACTAGATATTCACAAATTAAAGGGCATCCGGTACGGACAGCTTTCTTTTAGTTTTCATTTAAATACATATGTACTCACATCAAAATGAAATTAAATTTTTGAAACATATCCAGTTTTATGAAGACCCTAACGTTCTCACAACCGTTGTCAATCAATGAAATTGCCACTGATTCTCTGGAAATGTTACATCACAAAGTTCAGTTAAATGTATCTACCTCGTTGTTTGACACGCAAACTAAAATAAGAATTGCGGCCGTATATGAACGCGGCACGAGAGCTTAAAATGAATACAATTCGTGATATCTCATATTATCCAAATATCAGTAAATTGAATATTAAGTTCAACATAAATCTTAACAATGTACACACCGCTGGAATAGGCGCAATGTGTTCCTACAGTCCATACACCGATAAAATGTAGAAGCAATTATCGTCAGCAGGATAACTTCATCTCTTTACAAAAGGTGTATGAACATAACTGATGTATTTCGTTGGATTTATCGGAAAGTCTTAGAAATGTGTGATTGTGTTGGCCAATATGTCAAACGTACCTTACAATGTATCTTAAAGCACTCCCTGTGGGACCACTGCCAGTGATAACAAGTGTAATTCATTGCACGTTACATCGCTCAATAGATTACGCTTGATTTATAACGGTAGACTAGAACGCGATGTGTGTATCATAATAGATACAAATGCTTAAACGGCATTGTTAGTCTATGTTCGTACGATGTATTTGTTATTTATCGTAGATGAGCATGTATAATTCGCTTGATTTGTTATAGAAATGCATATGGTCCGATTGGATATATGCAGTTCGTCATTTGCAGAATAACTGTACTATTAATTTGCATTATCTTCTGTAAATTGAATTTGTTAATAAATATTAAAACGTTATAAAATATAAACATTCAGCAACAATCGGTGTTTGCGTCGGGCGCTTAGTGAAGTCAAACAACAATAACTAGCAGTTGTCATTTAATAGGAGGTTTTAGTTGCATCTACTGAATGATAACTGTTTGCAGCATTATTCTCATAACATAATCTTAAATATTCGAAACAACGTTGATGCAAAAGCAAAGTATCAACCTGAAAGTAATAAATTGGTTTTACTGAAAAAAATGATCGTGTCGGTCGTTCGTTTTCTGTCTGTTGTATTTTTTTTATTTTTTTTTTGTGTGTTTTGTTTGCTTTGGTATTTCTTTGTTAGGGATTGTTTACCCAATCCGTTTTAATGTCCACCATATCCTAGTAATAATACAATCTTCAATCCACGTCGCGTGAAAGCGTTATATTATTACTTTAAAGATTGTTTGCAGCTAACACAAGTTGACTAGTTCTTCGCTTACGGATGTCATTGTTCTCGCTCTATTGGGAAACAAGTTGATTGAATAGTTATATAGAGAGTGTATAAGCCATTGTTTGACGTTAACATTTATTCGGTCATTGAGATTCGAATGTTGAAAGTTTATTGTGAGTTCTACTAATTTGTTATTTGTGTAATTACCATTGTATAATGGTAATAAGAACTAATGCAGTAATGGCGTTTTGTAACCATGCATATGTTCACTTACTAAATATTGTGAATTGTCTCATGTTGTCGCATGAAAACAAAACAGTGTTACAAATATATGCCAGTGTGCATAGCCACGCAATATGACACTAAGAACGGCATATAAGTGTAAAAGTATTGCTATTAAAGCACGTCATTCGTTTATTTTTATTGTTTATTCTGACTCTTACACACATGCAATGCTTTATTTGCCAGTTCCGATATAAATTACCCATACGATATAGCATGCTTAATGAAGAGGGTTATGAAGCGGAATGCGCACCGGTGAAGGAAATAACGCCACGGTTATTTTCTTTATAATTGGTCACTTGCAAATTGTTTTCAATGTCCGTATACAGTTGAGTAGGAACTGAGATCCCGGGTTCGAATCCTTCAATGCACACATGTAAAGCACATACCGTGTTATAAGGTTATGAATAATAGTTTGTGTAGTTCTTTATTCCTTTTCGTGTATCTTAAAACTGCCAAAATATCTATTGAAGCCCAGTCAACCATGCCCACTTGTTGAAGTCCGAAAACTTACGAGTTTTGTATCCGTTTATCAATCGTAAGTTTGTTTTATTTTGTTCTCATGAAAATGTGAGGACAGTTTTCAGAAAATCTAGTGTGCAACAATTGCAACATACAGGACACCTGCATACTGAATAAATTAGCATACACTGCTTAAATCTAGATTTAACAAAAACATATATACTGAAATTATAATGATGCGAATAATACAATTAATTAACATAAATCCTTTCTCAATAGCTTAGGATAATAAAAAGTTCCCTTAAAAACTTTGAAGGTGCATTAGTTTTTTATTAAGCATAGATTGACATGATGTATTCTTTTAATACATTTGTTTTCTTTTATACTTGGAATACAATTACAATTACCCTATTCTATCTTATTTACACATTCATTTAATATTTGTCAAATGTTAACATCCATCTTATGCACATGGTCAGGGCCCCGCACCATCCCCGTCTTAAACCCTTACATGCGCTTTAAACTTTCATGTGTAATCTGGAAATTTGTTACAGTTTACAATCAAGTGTGTTTGACTTCTCTAAAATATACGAATTGATATTTAGTTGCATATTAATTATTATTACAAATTACTTAAAATTATATATGACCCTCTACAATAAAAATATAATCATTATATCGCATATTATAAATACAATATGGTAAAACTATATAGTCATTCACAAGCTCCTAACTGAAAATCTCAACTGTAAGTAAAATGTTTAGCAAATAAATAAATTGTGTACATAATAATTTTTAGTCTGTTCTTATAAACTCAAACTACTATTTTAATTTAATTTGAACTGATCCGAAAACAAAGAACACAGATACTAGCATCATGAACCATGGTATTTGCTAGAAAGTAGTGTGTGTGCATTCGATGAAATACTGCTTTATGAATGTATATATAGTTGGAATGTCATACACTCTATGTAATATGTCTATATGCGAAGTAATTTAATTATTTCTAGAAAAAACGGATTCGGAGTTTAGAAAACTATGAGGTAAACAGTGTGATATGTCGGAACATTTATCCCATATATATCCTTATAAGGAAGACATATTTTAAGATGAGCCATTTTGCCATCGCTATTACTGAATATGTTAGAACAGGTAAACCGAGGAAGACTGTTACAATATGTTTAATTGTGATAAAGTCGTATTCGAAATGCTTATATTTAATATTACGTTATAGTCTTATCCGATGAGCAAGGTAGCATACAAGAGATTACATCGGGAACGTCTCAAGGCAGAGACGGAATAAGTGTAGAATTAAAACAAAAAACACTATAGGGACGATTATTGCACAAATATTTTTCCATATATTCTAAATTCTGGCGTGTTCCCCAAACGCTCGCGCGAAAGCATCATCTCTACGGTACATGCAACAAGGTCAAACGGAGCCTTCCAACTGTACGGTAATTTCTGTGATAAATATCGTGCATACATTGTTTTTTTAAATATAATATATTTAATGTTATGCACATGGCAATAAGCTGTAATTAAATTGATAATTCGAAAACTGGTTTAAGCTCTGGATATTCTACAGTAGATTCTATGTTTTTTCCAAAAAAATATGATTCGAAAATATATTTAAAGTCGGCGGTAGATTTTGTGTTCTATATATTGATTATGTCCGTGACTTTGATAGATTTTTGCGCCGTAAATGATTTAAAATTTCTGGATAAAACAGTTGTGGGAGGCTAATTTGTTAACATTTGTGTAGCTTCATGCATTGACGTTTTCGCACGTGTTCGTATTAATTATAAATCACCACGCAGGTACTTTACCAAACAATGGGACGTAAATGGAACGATGTCTGTTTACTTATTGTTAACGAGTTGTTTCTCGTTCTGAGGAAAAGAGTTTAAGGTGTATTTTTAAAAAGTTATTTCTGGTAGCATATATACTTTGTGTGAAGATGATGTAGCGATTGTGTTGAAAGAGCATACTTTACGATTAGGTAGCATCTAGACTTCTGTGCAAATACAGGGATGAGTATAAACCATAAGAAAACGAAATATCATAGTTTCAGAGATGGCGGTCCGTTTACTGTATGTGAACGTTGGTTATTAATTGGTGAAGCTGTAAATGTGTATGCACAAACGCTAACTATAAACTCGGTGCAAATTATGAAATGGCAAATACTACTTTCAGTATTTTATGGTAAATGGTGTCGTTCTTCGGTAAAATACTTAAAACTTCTTGACTCAATGGTGACCACGGGAGTATAATGGTATATCCGCATTATGATACAATGCTACAATAAGTTTAGAGAAAGCTGGATTTTTCTGACGCTCTTAACATGTAGAAATATTGTCACTAAATATAGCCCCTGTTTCGTTACTTTTGTTTTTGTTTGATAATAGCCCTGATGTTCTGTTTGCCTAGTTTTAATTGACGTGTATGTCTGTGCATACTGTGTATAAAGGGATTAGGTGTACGAAATAAAAAAAATAAAAAATGTAAACACTTGTTTTTTTTCGTTGAACGGATATGCTTCTATTGTGAACGTTATCCTTGTAACATTTGTTTTCCAGATTTATTCCGTTCCAACCTTTAGGCCTGTATTGTATTGACCACACAAACGGGTTGACCGAAACGTCTGATATCTTGATGGTTCATGATATTGTTTGTTGTGTATTGTCGTAAATCGAATAATGCTTAATGCTTGTAACGAGATTTTTTTCACAGATAAAAGGAAGTTTCCTGCTTGTTTATATGTTTAAAAATATATGCCGAAATATTTCTAAGATCAGGCGCTTCATTCTCTCAAACAGCGCATGCATCTTGGGATATCTTGGGATTTGTTTAAACTTCAATTCAATATACATTTTTTTTATAACAATTTCAATACAATCCCGATTATATCATTTTTAACACGTGTGTGTATTATTAGTTTGGACTGTTGAATATGTTATAAAGCCGGAAACAAATTCAGAAAAAAACAACTAATATTGACTGAAGCCTTAGAATAATTAATTGTTAGATTGTTTAGGATTAACGGCATGTGAATGTGTTTAAGCATCGTCCTCATCATATGTGTGACGTTTGATTAAACCTTAATTCGTAAACCTGATGGCATAGGCAAAATAATGTTGGCCAACATTAAAAATTATTTGGGAGTAATGTTCTGTATTGTCTAGGAACGTGATAATTCATTATTAAATGTTATTTATTAATTTAGCTTATGCGATTAATAAAACAAATGCCTATTTTAAGTGTGCGAGTACAAGGCAATATGTTCAACTTCGACGACAGCTTCATGGACGCCAACGGCTGCACCATAATTATCTGTCATCCATTAATAAACTGTACAAAATACTGTTTTTGTGCATTTAAACATTGAAATTCTTTACCGAATGTTTTTTTTCTTTCAAAAGTATTGAACGTTAATAAACGTCTCAAAATAAACATAACAACATACGCTATGAATTAAATATTGTCATTATATATGTTGACATAAATAAGATATGTTTATATTACATATGTTAATACAATTCCTGTTGTTTCTGGATCATCACTCGTATACTGTCATGTTCATTGTTTTAAACTATTGACAATACCTGTACAATCTAAGAAAGTCATACGAAAACAGATAAAAATAAATAACTGCTCAATTGCCTGCTATGAAGACACCTGATCGCTGAAAGAACTGATAGTTGATAGAAATATGACTGTACCATCATACATGGCATCCTAAACTAACAGCACATACTTTTTGTCAGTTGGTTTTTATTGTACTTAGTTTTGAAATTAATAACATCGGCTCTGTAATCTCGAATGAACTGCTAACACATGTTACCATACCCACATTTTTGTAATGAGGTGTTAACAAGTATCTGGAAGACCTCCCTTGCAGCAGAATACAATGTACAAACTGAAAGCGCTTTTATTTGTAAGGATCATAATATAAGTCATAAACTGTCGGAATATATGGAACACAATTGCATGTATGATCAAGTTTTGATATGTCTTGTAATGTTTATGTTACCACGATTCGAGGCTAGATCTGTTTTTTTTTTTTTTTATAAACTGACCAGCACTACAATCATACTGGTATGGCTGAAAAACAAACCAGACATTTCATAGTTTAACATAATACATTAATAGTACATCACCGCAAAAAATAATGATTAAATAAAAAAAAAACTATTGTTTCGATTATTCGCGTTTTTTGCTATTAAACTATTATTTAAACATTATTCATTTAGATGTAAACTTCCATTTAACGCAACTTGATTTCAATAAATGTTCTGTGCTTTAACTTTTCATGTTTTGACTGTGTACTATATGTTGCTGGGTTCTAAAATCAAAACAGCAATAAGTGATTTTGCTCTCATATGTATTTACTACAATTCATCGTGAGTCGAATGTTTTAATTTTATTACTCTTGTGAGTATTAAACCATTGAGTGATCAAATTGTTTATCATGAGATTCCTTTATCATTTCAATTTCAATGATACGATGTTAAAGTTTATTTATACGAGTGCATTTCCTAATCATTTGTTGCACTTATTGTGAGTTTTAGGCTGCCTTTCCACAAATAAAACCCCTACGCATATACCGCTCCATTTCGCTTACCGTAGTTAATACCCCCGTCACACAGGACTGGCGTCCTTACTGCGTCCTTTCGGCGACCCAGGTCGCAGTGAGAACACCATAGACGCCGGAGGGACGTAGTAAGGACGCAAGAGGTTGCAGTGAGAACGCCGAAAATTGCTCAGGTCGCGAGCCCAAGGCGACCACTTTGAACATGTTCAAAGTGGTTGCCGAAGTCCGGCGTTCTTACGGCGTTCTGTTAAGGACGTGGTAGGGACGCCGTAGAGACGCAAGGGTCGTAGTAGGGACGTGGTAGGGTCGCTGTAAGGTCGCAATGGACGTCGTGTGGTTGCCGCTCAAACCCACAGACAATGATCATTGACTGCAAGGTATCTTGCCGTGTGGTCGCCGCTGCGGGGACGCCATGGTCGCAATAAGAACGCAGTAAGAACGCCAAGGACGCCGTATGGTCGGCTTTGATCGCCGTAAGAACGCGGTAAGGTCGCGATGGACGTATTTAGTGAGGACGCATAGAACGCCATAAACCAGGACGCTGGTGTGACGGGAAGGCGAAAAAAACAGAATTCTTACCGAAAAAGTCATTGGCGTCCTTACTACGACAATCAGAAATGTCCAGAAACACAGTTTTAGGTCGCCGTAAGGACGCCAGTCCGGTGTGACGGGGCTAAAAAGGCATTTGGTAAATTTTGCGTTTAATGAGTTACCATGTATTTTAAAGGAAATCGCCATCTGCCTTTAACCCATTTATGCCTAGCGTCTAGAAAAAAAGGCATTGGCAAACAGCGTAGACCCAGATGAGACGCCGCATGATGCGGCGTCTCATCAGGGTCTGCGCTGTTTGTTTACAGGAATTTCTGTAAGAAATATTCTAAATATAGAAATAAGTATACTAGACATCCCTAATTTTGGAAATAAATTGATCCAATTTAGAAGGATGGGAGAGTCCACTAGGCATAAATGGGCTAATAGCACTACAGCGGATGGTTATAAGTTAAAAAGTACACTTTTGCTACACAGCTGACTAAACCATATATTTACTATTTTTTTTATTCATATATAATAACAATCATAGCTGTAGGTATGAAGACAATATGTTACAATGAAGTGAACTATACTATCGACACGAATGTCAATGGCCTTTCGCTTGTAGATGATTTGATAAACGCACATATACTTCAAACACAAACAAATCGTGAGATACGGCAAATATATTACACTATGTTTAAAGCCCCATTAATTATTCTAAATTAAGACTTATTCTATTTGTCATTCATCAATATTTACTTTTGAGACAAAACTTACTTTCAGGGCCGTTTTTGAAAGTTATTGAACACATTGTTGTCTGATTATTTGTATCAGTTCTTGGAATACCACTATTTTATAATCACGTAATACACTCAATTACAAATAGATAATACGACACCACACTACTTCATTTTTAAAAGTGAAGATTACTCTTTTGATATACAAACACGCGCATGCATATTAACTTTTTAATGCTCCCATATATAATTCAATAATGTAGGTATCTGTTTATTTACTTAATTATATGGACATCGAAAGAAACTATATATCGGACAAATTCAAACTTGTATAAAGAATACATTTAAATACGCACACGTGCTTCTCTGGCTTAAGTGATATATGCCATTGTTAAATTATTGTAAGTGTATGTACATGTTTTTTTCAATTACCAACGCAAAGCATCACGATGCATATAAAGATCTCGGCGCTGAGTTTACATTAACAACTAACTGTAAAATATATCATGTGTGTGCGTAATTTGAATAGACAATATTGCAAATAATTTACATTATTGATGTTTTATAATTCTATAATATTCCTATATACATTATAAAAACAACGGTGCCCATTGAATGTTTTTGAAAATACAATCATAGTTTAAATACATGTACGCAGTGGGATGAAGTTCGGCTATACAAAGAAGTATTGTATGCAAGGCTGATTATTGTACTACAAGTATAAGAAAGTAAGTAATTTCATTGCATGCAAATGATGTATATAGATTTTATAAATATAACAAAGTCAGAAAATAAAATGGAACAAAATCAATCGAAGGTAATGAGAAGAAATTTGCAAATTACTAGGAAGCAACATAAGAATTAATGATATGTTTGCGCTTTAACATTGCAAAATAGATAAATTTCGATACTTTAAAAATACGTTTTACAGACTGTGATGACATATTTGTTTCGAAATAGTTTAAGGTATTAAGTTACATCTAAATGTTAAATTTAGACCTCATATATCTATACATTGGACAATGAAATTCAGATTCAATAAAACCTGTAGTGCATACTTAACACTTACTATCATTGACGATAATATTATTATTTATTAAATCTTCCTCTTTCTATTTTTTAATGATGCGAACACAATCGTAATCTACTCAAGCGATTCTGTTGTTTGCATTATCTATACAATTTAAGTTGGTTTTACAACTGAATTATTTTTTTATAAATATGGTATGATTTTTTAGCTTACTTTTTAACTGTATACATTCAAACCAAGTTTGAATGTAAAAAAAAAAAAACGGACTCTTCGCTTGTATATGCAATCGATTTCGTGATACTGGCAGAACCGCAAATTGCTAAAGCCGATAATAAAGTTTAGTTTTAACAGCATGAGGCCACCACAATGTACTATCCGTATGTAAACACGCATCAACAGTTGTGAATGTACCAAATGCTATATTAATCCAAGTATTATGTGATCTCATGATTTTACACCAATAGTTTAGGGATCGTTCTTTTACAAATGAAAGAAAATGAGAAGCGACCAAGTTTACCTAGTTCTTTATGATTTGATATTTGTTGACAAACCCCAAGTATTAGCATGCACAATTTGCATTTGCATCCGTACGCAATTGTTGATGTTCATATTGAGTCGAACAGTACAGATTTAGTCTTAATATCTAATTTGATTCTGCTGTGAAATGAAAAAGGTGATTATATGATTTGAGAGCATGCTCAATCAGTCATTCAACCGCACGTTTAAGTGAACCGTAATCGAACACAATTAACACCTACTTACGTGAAAAATCTACTATCTCAATACTGTCACCATTGAATTCTCATTTATAAATATTTCTATATTTATACTTAAAACAAATACACACCTTAGTTTTCCCTACATTTATCTTGAGACTACTTTTCTGAGAGTTCTCATTAATACAATTTAATTGTTGTTGTAGACTACGGGGAACAGTTTACAACATTGCAATGCCATCGGAAAACATGAACATATAAATAGATAACATATCACTTTCATGTGTACATAGGTTTGTGGAACTCAAATGTTCACCAATATTGTTTATAAAAATTATAAACAAAAGTGGTAATTACGGTTCACCTTTGCTGACCCCAAATGGTACATTAATGAATTCTGAGTAAGACTTTGTTTTTTTTGCACTTTATACAATATGTTACATTTGCATAAATGGATTTCAGCATATTAACCATTTTACAGCTGATACCTGTGGTTCACAAGTTAAATCCATAGGGAATCATGAATGCCAGTATCGATGCGTTTTCACAGTCTACAAAGGCATTTATAGTTTTAAATTATTATCTAACACCGTCTGAATGATACTATGTATAATAAATATACAGCCAGACGTACTTAAACAATTTCTAAAACCAAATAGCCATTCGTTTCGTTTTGCGTTGAAAACATTTGTTTAAAATGATTACAAAATGCATATAAATTTATATTTGTATAAATTGTATTACCGACAAAAACTTTGTAAATGTATTTCCAGCCGTTTTAAGAATCGGATCTACTTATGTATTTAAGACGGCGTTGCTCTATGTGGTTGTGATTATATTTAGCGTTTTTCTTTTAAAAACAGTATGACCTCCTAGCTTCTAAAATTTGTAGCGCGTTGTTCTTTTCGCTGGTTGTAAAATAATTGTTTGTCTCAATTAAATGTGTGCTTTGCCTTTTTACAATCATAGTTACAGACAGACAGACAGACAGACAGACAGACAGACAGTTGAATGATTTATATAATATTCTATCATGACGACAACAATTTTAATCCTCTTAATCCACAAGGTTTAGAAGTTTGCAGATTTGTTGTTTTTTTCACTTATATTGGTCAACAAGCGTTTTGGTTCAAATCATACCCTTGATGGCATATCTGCACGCCTTGGGGACTATTTTGTTTTCCGTATACGTACATAGTGACTTTAAAAAAACACTTCTGCTCTGAAACCAACAGGTCCAGAGGTTTTGCATTTTGCATGTAACATCGTATGATGGTCCTTCACCAATATTGTTTAAAGCATGTCCCGGGGGTTACAATTGATTTAACTTTGGTGGTTAGTAGTTTTCTGTTTATGTATATTGTGACAGTTATAGAATCTTCTGCTCTGAAACCAACAGGTCCAGAGGTTTTGTATTTGGCATGTAATATCGTGTGATTGTTCTCTACGAAGATTGTTCAAAGCATATCCCAGGCTTAAAATAGGTTCCACCCTGGCGGTTACTTGTTTTATTTTTTTTATATGTAATCTGAAACTGCAAGGCCCGAACATTGTGTATATCACATGTTAAATTGTATGGGAGTCATCTACCAAGATTTTTAAAATGATGCTCTAGGGTCGAAGGTAGCCACGAGCCATGATCACGGTATCACGTCATATAGTTTTTTATAGTTATATAGCAAAATGCCTTAACAAATCTCTGTCTCTAAAATTACAGTACCCACAGCTTTGATATTTGGTATGTGACAAAAGATAATGGAACTCTATAACAAATGTTTACAATATGGCTCCGGGGTCAGAACAAAAGAATGATTGAAGAATCAGAACTAATGGCTTGTCAAACGTGGTAAAAGGTTATTGTTTTCATAATACTGTGTAGCATAGTTGTATAATAAGGCGATTCTAGATTGCGGATTAAATCTCGCTATCTCTCATCGCATTACAAGGCCGGATCCATACATTGCTGTCCCAGAGGAGCAAATGTCGGTTAGGTAGGGTGGGGGCTTATTAAATGGTTAACTAAGCCGTTCGTTCAATCAATAATTAAATAAATCAATTTGATCGATCGATCACTCAATCAATGTTTAAGGTTATTTTATCCAGAGCGCAATGTTTAGCGTAAAGAAAGTCGATGATATTAAATTGACTTGTTCACAGATTTTGGCATGTTTTGAAGTTTGTCGTTAAACGCTTTGAATCGATCAATATAAACATCATAACTAAAGAGCTGCAATATAAAAACAAGAATAAAAGTCAAAAAAAGAAAGAAAAAACGTTAACCACACGAGGGCTCGACCCACTGACCCATGGAGTAAAAGCCAAGCGCCGAAACCACTCAGTCATCCGTCTTCACGTGTGTATGTGTGTAATTCAAAGTTTTTGTTCAAGTCGACGTTGATACATGTTGTGCGGACCTGGCCATCCGTCTTTACATGGGTTTCCATTTATTTTATACTTTGTATAACTATCCACGTGTTGTTACAAAATATAACGATAACACAAGAACTCGAAATTTTTAGATCGTTTCGCGTCTCAGACGCTTTATAATTGTATCGATTTCTAACGATGATTTTTCGTAAACGAAAGTGTATTTTCAGTACAAGTCTGCGGCATTTGTGTTATTTCGCACACTGATGTATATTGTTCATTTATATCTTGAATCTGTGACAAAAAGTTGAAAAAAATCTCATTTTGATAAATTGTGAACAAGTCCCTTTAAAAGCGTGCAATAACAAGATGCTGCAAACACTGACTGAAGCACATACGAAGTAGGATTGTATAACAACGTTCGTCAATGCACATAAGGGTCACGTCTGTCTCTACTAGTTATAGTAGAAATGTCCGCAACAAAGGTATCGCCATCTGTAGGATTGTAGAACTTTTAATAGCACCTGTATTCGACAGTAAAGTGATTTGTGTAGTCGTATAACGTACAAACCATATGAGTCGCGTTCTGAGAAAACTGGGCATAATGCATGTGCGTAAAGTGTCATCCCAGATTAGCCTGTGCAGTCCGCACAGGCTAATCCGGGACGACACTTTCCGCCTAAACTGGATTTTCGCTAAGAAGAGACATCATTTAAACGAAAAATTCCATAAAAGCGGAAATTGTCGTCCCTGATTAGCCTGTGCGGACTGCACAAGCATTTTGCCCAGTTTTGTCAGAACGTGGCTCATATGCTTTCGTTCTTCGTTGAATCCGCGTCCTTACTGTCTATTCGTCTGAACTATCGAGCAAAACGGTGCTTGACCAGATGAATTAGTTTAGTTGAGGATAATTGTTACAAAGGTAAACTGTGGATAAATAACTATTGCTGTTAGCGCTTGTTTAATATTGATGAAATCTGTGGCATCTGTTTTACAACTGAACTAAAAGTGGTGTCGTTGTAGGATTGGCGGCTTTTTTTTTAAATAATTAACCACGTTTGTATCGATGCTTCATCATTTAACAACATAACAAATCTGCCAATATTAAATTGATATTAATTGACATGCTGTTACCATGCATCAAAACATATTTGTTTTACGAAACGATAGCGCTCCGTTGAAATATTACATTTTGATTAGAGACACCTATCTAAATATGTGTGGTGCTCGTTTTAGTAAAGATGTGTTGTTCTTGCTTATACTACCAGTTATATGACGCATGCGTTCGTCGGACCCTTTATGTCCGAAATGACTTTTCATACGGCATATCTTTCTACAAACTGTACACGTTTAATAAAGGTCAGTTATGCTCAGTGCGTGAAGGCGTTTTCAGAGTCGGAGAACGACGTCATGAACTTCTGGAGGCTGGCAACACTCTTTGAACTATGTTCCACTGCGTCATTCAACGATACATCTGGTCAAGGAAGCGTTGACAACGTGGCAGTTGGCGCCTTAATCAGATACAAATACTTTATAGGTAAGTACACCGTATATCAAAATAATACGTTTTCATTTAAAATTATTTTTTAAAATTGTATTTTTCAAACTATAAATATTTTGTATTGTGACCGAACATCAACGTGTTTTAGCGTTGCCAAACAAAAAAATACATCGTTATTAATGTTTGCATATTAAAAACGTTAATCATGCAGTACAAATAACAAATGGAATCACGGGCGAGAAAACGAATCATATAAATTAAACACAAAGTATTTTGAAGAAATAGCAACATGTGAATAAACATGTATACATTTTAAAAAATATCGTGTTTGTTCTCAAACAATAACTTAACAAAAAAACGACATATACGTAAAATGTAAATTAAAAATCTTAAATAATACGCATTTTTAAGCAATACAACACAAGTTGGCAGTTAATTACGTGTCGAAATTGCAGAAAGCGTATGAAATAACATATTGAAAATATATGTTCAAATGAATTGCATTAACTCTAAACCATCCGTGTGTACCAGGATCCAGCAACGAAAGCATTTCAACGCTCAAACAAGCAGAACAAAGCACGACGTATCGTATCGTCCCATATATCCCGCGTACCTGGCCGTTGACGGGAATCCCAGCAGTTATGATACAGACTGCACCCACTCCAACAATGAGCCCGATGACTGGTGGATGGTGGATTTGGGACGAGTGTTATAGGTGACGACTGTCACCATAATCAACCGAATTGATGATTGTTATTGCGGTAAGTAAATGACTGTCACCAAAATCAACCGAATTGATGCTTGTAATTGCGGTACGTAAATGACTGTCACCATTATCAACCGAATTGATGGTTGTAATTGCGGTACGTAAATGACTGTCACCATAATCAACCGAATTGGTGATTGTTATTGCGGTTTGTAAATGACTGTCACCATAATCAACCAAATTAATGATTGTTATTGCGGTACTTAAATAACTGTCACCATAATCAACCGAATTGATGATTGTAATTGCGGTACGTAAATGACTGTCACCATAATCAACCGAATTTATGATTGTAATTTAGGTACGTTATATGACTGTCACCTTAATCAACCGAATTAATGGATGTAATTGCGGTACGTAAATGACTGTCACCATAATCAACCGAGTTGATGATTGTTATTGCGGTACGTAAATGACTGTCACCATAATCAACCGAATTGATGGTTGTAATTGTGGTCCGTAATGACTGTCACCATAATCAACCGAATTGAGGATTGTAATTGCGGTACGTAAATGACTGTCACCATAATCAACCGAATTGATGGTTGTAATTGCGGTACGTAAATGACTGTCACCATAATCAACCGAATTGATGGTTGTAATTGTGGTACGTAAATGACTGTCACCATTATCAACAAAATTGATGATTTTTAATGCGGTACATAAATGACTGTTATCATAATCAACCGAATTGATGGTTGTAATTGCGGTACGTAAATGACTGTCACCATAAGCAACCGAATTAATGATGGTAATTGTTGTACGTAAATGATTGTCACCATAATCAACCGAATTGATGATTGTAATTGCGGTACGTAAATGACTGTCACCATATCAACAGAATTGATGATGGTAATTGCGGTACGTAAATGACTGTCACCATATCAACCGAATTGATGATTGTTATTGCGGTACGTAAATGACTAATACAATTTGGAGGACTTGTTCACAGATTTTGATTTAAGTTGACAAATATCTATAAACGTCATTTAAAAACCTACCTAACGTATTTTGATTGAATTGGAACAAATACAAAAGGCAAAACAAACCAAAGGCTTCTCCTATATGTAAAATCACTGGCGCTTTAGTAATGCGCTAATCACGTGACCTTTCATACTGACTCTTTGTAAGCAATTACTAAATTGTCAATAAAAAAGATGTTGACAAGTTGTACAAAAAAAAAACGCTTTATATTTTCATTGTCTAGCAAAGTGTAAGTTATGAGTGTTTTAATTAATGGAAGTGATGAAGTTTCACTTTCTGTGTATTTTTTTTCAATTTTCCGCTTTTTTTTATTTAAAAAATGTATTACTTCCGAAACGAATGCATTGTTAGCTTAGTAGTGTATAACATTATAAATGGTACATTCCCTATCGTTATACGAGAAAGAACATAACATCTCCGTGTTGCGAGATTGGCATAAATAAAAGCAATAGAGGACTGGAAACTAGCGCATTTCCAAAAATTCGATTGTCTTTTTAAAATGTGTTCGTTATTTTTTGGATCAATAAAAACAAAAGGACAACACATTCAATTTGATGTGAATTAATTTTATTAGCGATTGGAAGCTTATATATGATCATCTCATAGTATGTATATTTTTTATTCTCGTCAATAGCTAAAAAGTTTGAAAACTGTTTAGTCTAGCTTTGATATCGTAATTTTTTCGGAAAAGGTGTTGTACAGATGTGATTATAATCGAATGAAACAACTCAAATTAAAAGTGGCAACAGTGACATAAAGGCGCATATGATGATGTTGATGATGATGATGATGTTGATGATGATGATGATGATGATGTTGATGATGATGATGATGATGATGATGATGATGATGATGATGATGATGATGATGATGATGATGATGATGATGATGATGATGATGATGGTGATGATGATGATGATGATGATGATGATGATGATGATGATGATGATGATGATGATGATGATGATGATGATGATGATGATGATGATGATGATGATGATGATGATGATGATGATGATGATGATGATGATGATGATGATGATGATGATGATGATGATGATGATGATGATGATGATGATGATGATGATGATGATGATGATGATGATGATGATGATGATGATGATGATGATGATGATGATGATGATGATGATGATGATGATGATGATGATGATGATGATGATGATGATGATGATGATGATGATGATGATGATGATGATGATGATGATGATGATGATGATGATGATGATGATGATGATGATGATGATGATGATGATGATGATGATGATGATGATGATGATGATGATGATGATGATGATGATGATGATGATGATGATGATGATGATGATGATGATGATGATGATGATGATGATGATGATGATGATGATGATGATGATGATGATGATGATGATGATGATGATGATGATGATGATGATGATGATGATGATGATGATGATGATGATGATGATGATGATGATGATGATGATGATGATGATGATGATGATGATGATGATGATGATGATGATGATGATGATGATGATGATGATGATGATGATGATGATGATGATGATGATGATGATGATGATGATGATGATGATGATGATGATGATGATGATGATGATGATGATGATGATGATGATGATGATGATGATGATGATGATGATGATGATGATGATGATGATGATGATGATGATGATGATGATGATGATGATGATGATGATGATGATGATGATGATGATGATGATGATGATGATGATGATGATGATGATGATGATGATGATGATGATGATGATGATGATGATGATGATGATGATGATGATGATGATGATGATGATGATGATGATGATGATGATGATGATGATGATGATGATGATGATGATGATGATGATGATGATGATGATGATGATGATGATGATGATGATGATGATGATGATGATGATGATGATGATGATGATGATGATGATGATGATGATGATGATGATGATGATGATGATGATGATGATGATGATGATGATGATGATGATGATGATGATGATGATGATGATGATGATGATGATGATGATGATGATGATGATGATGATGATGATGATGATGATGATGATGATGATGATGATGATGATGATGATGATGATGATGATGATGATGATGATGATGATGATGATGATGATGATGATGATGATGATGATGATGATGATGATGATGATGATGATGATGATGATGATGATGATGATGATGATGATGATGATGATGATGATGATGATGATGATGATGATGATGATGATGATGATGATGATGATGATGATGATGATGATGATGATGATGATGATGATGATGATGATGATGATGATGATGATGATGATGATGATGATGATGATGATGATGATGATGATGATGATGATGATGATGATGATGATGATGATGATGATGATGATGATGATGATGATGATGATGATGATGATGATGATGATGATGATGATGATGATGATGATGATGATGATGATGATGATGATGATGATGATGATGATGATGATGATGATGATGATGATGATGATGATGATGATGATGATGATGATGATGATGATGATGATGATGATGATGATGATGATGATGATGATGATGATGATGATGATGATGATGATGATGATGATGATGATGATGATGATGATGATGATGATGATGATGATGATGATGATGATGATGATGATGATGATGATGATGATGATGATGATGATGATGATGATGATGATGATGATGATGATGATGATGATGATGATGATGATGATGATGATGATGATGATGATGATGATGATGATGATGATGATGATGATGATGATGATGATGATGATGATGATGATGATGATGATGATGATGATGATGATGATGATGATGATGATGATGATGATGATGATGATGATGATGATGATGATGATGATGATGATGATGATGATGATGATGATGATGATGATGATGATGATGATGATGATGATGATGATGATGATGATGATGATGATGATGATGATGATGATGATGATGATGATGATGATGATGATGATGATGATGATGATGATGATGATGATGATGATGATGATGATGATGATGATGATGATGATGATGATGATGATGATGATGATGATGNGTCTGTCTGTCTGTCTGTCGGTCTGTCGGTCTGTCGGTCTGTCGGTCTGTCGGTCTGTCGGTCTGTCTGTCAGTCTTTCTGTGTGTCTGTTCGTCCGTATTTCTGTATGTCTTTAAATCGAAAACAACTTAACTGACTTTCAAGGCTTCTAGTATATGGCTGCTAATAAACATCCAAACGACGATGTGACGAGGATGCATGCGAAAATCACAAACAGCACGATGTCCAGAAAGTTGATGACTTCTTTCCACGAGTATTCGACGTCACCAGTAGAAGACTCATCAGACATTCTGCTTTCCGTAGCGCGGATTTCTATCGGCACAATCCTGGACCCTTTGGAACAAGATTTGCATTTCAAACATCGCATGAAGAGAACCAGAATGCGAGGGATGGCAACCTTTTCATCAAAACTGGACATGCGCAGTAGGGCCAACACAAAGACGGTTGTCAATGTGCTGCAAATGGTTTGGATTATGAGAAAGACCGCAATCAAAGCTACGGAGTCGGAATTCTGTGGTAACGATGAGGTAACAATGGTGAGGAAGACAGCCAATGCCAGGAAGACCGTAATTGAGTAGCCGGCTTTTTCTCCGCTGTCATTCGGCAACAGGAAAACACAGAGGCTCAGTATTCCTAGCGTCATGATAGGAAATAGAACAGATAGCATAAAGTACTGTGGTTTTCGTCTTATTGTGAGGTAAAAGCTTATGGTGCTTACATCGGAATGATCGGATTCTTCCACAACTATCCAACCGGAGTCAACTATATCCCAACCCGTGTTGGTTTCGTAATATTCCATATCGATTCCTTTCGATTGACCTTTCATTGCAACCTAAAAATACAGACAATACAAATTTAAACGATAAGTTTCCGATTTTTAAGTGTAACAGTTTCCAAGACACAGGTAAGTTAGTTCACTTGTATAGCTTTATAAGGCACACTACCTCATCTGTATGGTAAGTCCAAGACGCAAAGTTCATGTAACACGTCTGTTGATCGAACGGGAATTTTGTCATGTCCATAGAACACGTTGATTCAAACACCTTCAATAATTAAAAAGCCAACAACTAAATATTGGTTCATTGGTTAACAGTTTGCGAACCTCTCATATGTATTTTCAATATAATCAAACATGTACACCTAATGCAAATATGTGTATGTTATGTTCGCAAACATTATATTTAATCATTTTAAGTGCATGGATTTTGTGGTTGTCAATCACTTTATACGTACTTGAAACGGATGCCAATGGATGGTCCCGTCATAGTAGTTGTCAACAGTGAGTGATGGCACGCCGAGAACTTTGTAATCCAGATTGGAATTCGTCAAGGCAATGTCCGGCTTCCATACCTCATCCTGTTTAATTATTGATCAAGAATCGGTATCGAAATGAATATTGCGTTTCTATTCTTGTTATTAAAGTTATACATACGTACAGTTGAGAATTAAAGCTAAGCGTTTTGACCGGGTTCTGATCTGGGAATTGAGACAGGCCCTTCACGTGCCTTAAAAAGCCAGTGCGGTATCACTAAACCTACCAGGAAAAAAAAGGTAATGTTTTACTTTTAAAGTTGTACGAGGGTACACTAGCATTAGCTTGAGGCCATCCGTCCATGACGTTTTATGGATGATTTAACGGCTTATGACTGGTATAATGCACATACTCAATTTCTAAAAGTAAATTTTACTGTAATGGCCACGCTTTATGTGTCCGGAGCATGCGTTATACATACATTCTCCAACCTGTATACGTATCAAGATAAAAAGGTGTGATGCAAAGTGCAGAGCCATATTAATATATTACTCTTGCTTCATTTATTACGGAGTGTTAAGTTGGTCGACTATTCTTTTCTTACTTTTTTTTTAAATTACTAAAATGATTAATGAATGTTGAAAAAGCTCAGTTAAACGGAAAACAAACTCTTGTTTTATGGTAGTCGCTAAGTGGCAGTTCTTGCAAAGACTGCTTGCTTATCGATTAGAACGAGGTATAGTTCGCCAATAATCACCTGGCAATGACATTTATTCTTGAATAATTAATATAAATTTCCGCACTGTTCGTACATTACTAAGAATATTTTTTATATTTATTGTCCCATAAAAATCGTGCTTAACATGCACGATCAAAACCGAATGAAAACATAGGACACAATCCATGCGTAAATGTATGCTTATGAAGTACATGACTGCCATACTTGGTGAGCTATACATTTAGTTGTAAGCGGTAGACTGCTCTAGTGGCTGTCCGGTAAACACAGTGGTTTGTATACGCTTCTCACCTAGGCGACCCGTGTCCAATCCCCGTTCCTGGGGGCATTGGAGTTTAGTTGGTGATTACCATACTGGACATGTGTGTTTGTTGCCGTTTACTTCGGCTCCCCCAGTAACTCAATACCGTACACAGTTTTTAATCCTTCAGTAACAATCCGGGTCCACACATAATGCAGCCACAGTCGCGGTAGGACCTCATAAACTTCTAAATACACCACAGACTGCGCTAGTTCGCGGTTGCTGTTTCGTAATTTTCATAAATGTCATACGAAAGATAAATGCAATACACATTATGTTTACCTGTGGCCAATGGGCATTCGTTATGTTATTATTATCGTCCGGATTCCATCTTAATAAATCGTCATTCCATACGAGATCTAGATATGCCGTTGTTCTCATCGTTTCTTTGGCTTCGCTCAGCTCATTGATGGTCAGGAGATAAAGGCCTATCGATATTTCTGTGGATAAATAATCAAATAACGAATTTGGAGTAAACGCGACAACTCTGGCGGCGATAGCTCTTTACAGAAACGCGTACTTGTACAGAAAAGTTCATGTATATGATGACTAACATTGTAAGTCGCTACTTTTATAGAAAATAAACAGCACTATAATTTAATTATATTACAACGGGACGTCTAAACAATAGGTTTCAAACAAGTATAATCATTAAAATTCGAATCAAACAAAACTATTCCATTTCCATTCT
The DNA here is from genome assembly GCA_007657795.1 of Dreissena rostriformis. NCBI lineage: Eukaryota > Metazoa > Mollusca > Bivalvia > Myida > Dreissenidae > Dreissena > Dreissena rostriformis. The sequence continues at coordinate 1,409 of VMBQ01009910.1, read as the reverse complement.
TCCATTTTATTAAAGGAATTCGTAACGCGCTAAGGTAAAGGTAAAAGGTAAAGGTCTTTTTTATTATAGTGTCACCCCTATTAAAAGGGCCAGCCAGCCAATTTTACTTATGAGACACTTTTTGCGTGTAAACCATGTTCCTCCCAACTCCTATCACTATGCCAGGCGCCAGGCGGATAGAAGTCGGTAACCATTCATGTTTCACTAGCTTGCGGATCACGAACCGGCCATTTCGGAACAAGTCATATGACAAACACCCATCCTTCGACAAACGCTTCCCATGGGGCTCGAACCTTCGACCTCACGATCCAGAGGCGGTCACGTGATGCTATAGAGTTTGAGAAGACGAGCGTTTAAGATGCTTTCCTTGTGCCACGAAAGACCAGTTTATTCTTAAGACAACTAGTGGGAAGACGTAGTGGCAGAGATTGTTATTAGAAGGTACCATTAGTTACTGGAGTCGACAGTCTAATTAACCTTTTACGTGGTGAACAACGCAGCAGAGGATTTTAGAGAGAGAGAACTGATGGAAAGAAACTTGAAGGACCACCAGAAGCAATGGAAATAGAAGGGAGCAATATGTCTAAACTATTTAGAATATAATGGTCAAACAAGCGCCGACTAGAGCCGCTGATACCTAAAATAAGATTGTAAGCATAAACGGAGACGATGAAATAGCTGCTGTCTTGTAGTTCCTTCGCTTTCGTTCTTTTCAGATGCCAGACGGCGTACGCGAGATCACCATAGTCGGCCGGTGTATATTTTTAAACTTGTAATTCAACGTCAGAGATCGGAATTCAAATGTTGTTTTTTTCATTCACCTCAATAATGGCCACGAAAAACAAGGCCACGATTTTTGCTGTCAAAACAAAATCAAATTACGATGATTTTATTTAAGGCAAAAATCCTCTTCAACAATTGGTTTCCGAACTTGAGAACAACTAATTAACATATATAAATGTCATCTTGTAGTTTATTTTCTCTCGTTTGAACGTATGTTATAAATTCATACAAACGTGCTATAGCATTTTAAGAATGGCATACGCTACCATTCGTGATCAATTGTATGATTTGATATGTTTCAAAATAATTGATCTACAGATTCTATCACAACAAAATTGGTGTCCTATAACACGGCTCTCAAATAAAACTTAGTAAGACTTACATTCAATTTGCATTCGTTTGATATATTTAACAATATTCAAATATTATTATTAAAGAGATCGTAAAGAAACGAAACCCTACCGATTGCCTCCGACTGGTTGTCAGTGGGTCGTACCCTGTAGTTGTAGTCATTCGTGACAAACAGTTTTCTGTGCAAGGACTTTACATCTGCAATGGTTTGACATGTCGCGTAGAGCGCATGCCAAATCAAAATCATCGATGCGAAAATGAGTGTAAGCATGTTC
>VMBQ01009909.1:0-29821 GCA_007657795.1 Dreissena rostriformis | reverse complement strand
GCTTTAAACTATCAAAGTAGATGCTTAGTCAGTGGCAGAGGTTATTGAGTAAATTCAAGGTTATTAATGACATGCAAAGCGTGTAAGCTTTGTTGACATGAACGGTTGCTTGGCAGAGTTCTGAGCTGCTTTCATCAAATACCCACATGTGATGTGCAGTCTAACGCGTTTAAATTGAGTATATGTATTGCTAATGAATCAACACCGCGCATAGATCTATTAGCACATATCTTTACCCAGGATTAACAATGTTGGACCTTTCGAAATTCCTCTTATTACAGATGCTTACAATTGACAGTGGCTGTATTTTGCCTTTGCCCTTCTGCTGATGGAACAGATTGTTACATAGAACAGAGACGTAGATAACTGTTATCTACGTCTCTGTATAGAATAACACAACAGAAAAAAATCTGAATAGTATGGACAATCTTTTCAATTATTTTCTGTTCAAAACAGGATTTCTCGTCCTTGTGGGGAATTAAGCTTCTTGACTCAAAATGACAACAGGGGATGACGTTTGTTGACTTGCATTAGCGTGACTGGAACAGCTTTACGTTCATACACGTGGATACCAAAATATGTTAGCAAACCCAATGTTTGATTTAAAAACATTTTACTTAACACCAAGAATAGCATGGTTTCTACTAAACGTTCGGTTTGTTTTGCCAGAGATGCGCCCACATATACCGGTATGCTAATTGTTTAATCGTTGGACAGGTTTAAAGGTTCGAGAACAGGATAAGGCTACATGAAAGTGAGTTGAGGACAACGCGGTTCACTCATAAAATGTTCAAAATATCTTAACTGCCTACGTTTGTATATTATCCATTTACGAGCAACAAACCTATTAAACCAAGGTTAAAAACTTGACTTAGCTACTTCTTGTCGTAGATTGATTTATTAAAGAAAATATGTACTTTAAAGATAGTTCCCTTGTTAGATATTTGTAATGTTGCACATATGTCCAATCCCTGAAATTACACTTTTGATGGTCTGAAAACGGAACCTTGTATGTATTGAAGTGTCAAATAAAGCGGTTATGTAAGTAAGTATTGCATTATTAGGTTAATTTCGATAAATATACCGAGGGAAAGGATACTTATGCGTATTCGTGTGTGCAATATCAATTGTTTATAGGTGATAGATTAAGCTCTCGAGCTTACAGGTTACACCCAGTTTGAGATATTTCAGGACTATATAACCGCAAACGTTAACACGGTGGTTAACGTGACATTTAAATAACATTTTGATACCTCCAGGTTGTAAGAGTCCTTTTTATTGGTGTCCTTTTCATACATTTTACAATTAAATCACAAGCATTATTAGCATGTAGTCGCATCAAAGAAAGTGAATAGCTTTCAATCAACGTTAACAATAGATTTTCGTAAAAGTAGCTTATATTGAAAGTGTTGCCTTCTTTGGATGTTAGCAGTGGTTGTATTTACAAAATAAATCCTCACTACTTGATTTTATTCGAAATATGAACCGGCATGCGGAATTCGTCACCCAAAGTACGGGGGAAACATGGCGGTACAATTAACACAACCAATTATATCGGTATAAATTGTAATTTAAGTCAAAATGAATTAATAAAGATAAAAGTTTTATTTGTCTGTTTCGTTTCTTCTAACAACAACAAAACTATAGCTAGAATAAACGATAATTCGCTTTCATTATCATTATTATGTAAACTTCGCAAACACATGTTTATGCATATACAAGTCCGCTTGAAAACGTGCTTTACAAATATTCCGCCACACAAGTCGGAGAAAAACTGAATTAACATTTGCACCGTACAAACGAAAACGTGTAGGCTAGCAAAGACCACAGAAGAGCAGCATAGGCAGAAAAGCAAAACAATTTGAAGTCTAACTATTTACACCCATATTTGAATTTGGAAGCATACATGTATGTTAACATTGGGATTTCCAAAGAATCCACTACACTTCTATTAATATAGCGTGCCTTTGGTTAATACGGGTCATGCCCTTAGTATATAGATATGTTTCAAATTTGAGCAATAAAATCATTAGTACACGCTTTTAAAATACATGTACATGTGCGCAACAATAGTGTCCCTGTTAATTCGCAATAGAAGCAACACAGACTACATACACCGTGCATCCACCACTTGTATGTCTAGTTACTCCCCATTCTTATATACTAATAAATGCTCATTCATTTCATATACAGTACAACATTCCACGATGCACCCGTCCATTCCACAAGCAAGTAGTAAAAAACACATGCAAGTACTCCAGTGGTCCCAGTTAAAGTTAAAGCTTCGTATTTCTGGGCTGTCCGTGCATCGTACGGCGGTGAAGCACCTCCACGATGGCGTACTGGATCATGCCGGCCACGAGGAAGGCCATGCAGATGTAGATCTTCACGTTCGTGCGCAGGAAGTTCTGCAGGGCGAAGGCGATGAGGAAGCCCATGGACTCCCAGAGCCGGTAGTTGGAGAACGCCGCCTCCGAGTCTTTCGACCACAGGAACCCGTACAGGGCTGCAATGTCAGTGTGTTATACTGATATGAGCCGCGTCTTTAGAAAACGGGACTCAATGCATGTGCGTAAAGTGTCGTCCCAGATCAGCCTGTGCAGTCTACACAGGCTAATCAGGGAGGACCCATTCCGCCTTAACTGGATTTTCGCTAACAAGGGAAATCTTTTAAACAAAAAATACCATACAAGCGGAAAGTGTCGTCTCTGATAAGTCTGTGCGGACTACACAGCCTAATCAGGGATGACACTTTGCGCACATGTATTAAGCTCCGTTTTTCCACAGCGCGGTCCCTATTATGCAGGAAAGTTCAGTGCATAGTAAGAGGGGACAATTAATACTAAAACAGCTTACCGTGAAAATGTTGACAAATGATCCTTTGCAAAAACCCTTTTTAGTGAAAATTATTTATTGGTAAAAGTAAAAAATGGCCAAGATGGCACTGAATCACCCACCCCGAGTAATGGTTTAAATGGTGGATGATCTAGGACCATATATATTTCACAATATTATGTATGGCATATACGCAACCCCCTTCAAACATGTGGAAACACACTGAATTACTAGACTTAATTACCATCAATATAAGTTGAACATGGCCGTGCATTGAACCTACCTTAACGAGACTGCAAATTATACTTATACTCTAACAAATAAAGTATTATAGCGTTTGCTCAATACAAGTTATAATACGCGTTGCCGTAGTTACCGTTTATCTGCGTTTGAATGATGGCGTCTCCGGCGCCCCAGAGAGCGGCGAACACGTAGAAGAGCACCTTCATACTCGGATCCGGTACCCAGAGAAGGAAGGTGATCTGCAGACCGCCTTGCAGAAGGAACGCTAGAAATAAATCAAATATACCGGTAAAATTAAAACAATTTCGGACCCTAAATACTATAAGATTTAAATTGTTAACACGCACATGTATATATGATTAATCGAACATTGTATCCTAGTTGCGAATAGATTGTAACATGTTTAATATGACGGGTCGTCTAGCGTCTGTTTTTATAAGCCACTTAAACATAATTTTTCGTTTAAATAAGTCTCTTCTTAGCTAAAATCCAGTAAAGGCGAAAAGTGTCGTCCCTGATTAGCCTGTGAGTACTGGTTAATCTTGGACGACAGTTTACGCACATGCATTAAACTCCGTTTTCCCAGAGCGCGGCTCATTTCTTTTAGTGTACATGTACAACTTAAGCGGTTATTATATTGAAAAGCCCACCAAGTACGAAGAATGGGATGTGTCCCACGAACTGCACGAGACGCCCGAACAGGAGGGAGCAGACAGCGTCCGTGACACCGTAACAGATCATCACGAAACCGATGTTTTCAATGCCCAGGGCGCAACCCACGTAGGACTGAAAAAACATCAATCGATTAACCCATGTATGCCTAGTGGACTCTCCCATCCTTCTAAATTGGATCAATTTATTTCCAAAATTAGGGATGTCTTGTGTATTTATTTCTATATTTAGAATATTTCTTACAGAAATTCCTTTAAGCAAACAGCGCAGACCCTGATGAGACGCCGCATCATGCGGCGTCTCATCTGGGTCTACGCTGTTTGCCAATGCCTTTTTTCTAGACGCTAGGCATAAATGGGTTAATATACGATGTCATGTTAAAAATCATATTCAAATACATGAAAATACTGTTATTTCGCTTTGTTCGCTAAGTTCTTTAAAATCAGACAGATCGGTTGGTTCTTATTGAATACGGTGTTTTGCGGCTATCCTGCGTATTTAGAATCTTCAGTCGTTGTACTGCAAATAGTATTACAAATGGAATTGTGTACCTTAATTTTCTATACATCGTTACTATTCAGAACACTTTCTTAAGGCTTATGACTTGGGGGACACGGTTAAGTAACCCCGCGTAGTTCCCACTGACCGTGGTGTAGTCTCCGGTCATGAACGCCTGCTCGAACCCGCTGTACATCGTCAGGACGATCAGCAGTTTCTGCAACGGGTTCCGCCACAGATGCTTGAAGGTCTCAAGAACGAGGTGGATGGAGAACTTCCGGTCGCCTGGCTCCTCCTTGTCCAGCTTGATCGGGTCCAGGCCGAGGACGACGACGAGGACGGCCAACAGGGCGCATCCGGTGTATATCCCACATAGCGTGTAAATCTGTGGAAGAAGTCAACGAAATGCCAGTTTGAGTCAATAATTATGAAACCCTTTACATCTCAAACTTAAGTCTGAACTTAAAATATTCACGAATGAGGATGATCGTCATTTTAGATTGATGACTTCGATCGTCTTAATGTTTAAGTTAAGATTCAGCTTAAGCCGGTCCGTAGTCATGAAGGCGTATGTGGCATGTTCTGAGAAAACTGGGCAAAATGCTTGTGCGTAAATTGTCATCCCAGATTAGCCTGTGCTGCTCGCACAGGCTAATCAGGGACGACAATTATCGCTTTTATAAATAAATTCGTTTAAAGGATGTCTCTTCTTAGCGAAAATCCAGTTTAGGCGGAAAGTGTCGTCCCTGATTAGCCTGTGCGGACTGCACAGGCTAATCTGGGATGACACTTTACGCACAAGCATTTTGCCCAGTTTTCTCAGAACACGCCACATATTATGACGTTAATCAATTTAAATGCGTGTCAAATATGAAAGCAAATATTATAATGTTTTAATACTATCTTACTACACAAAATGAACCAGATTAACACCTAACATTAAAACCTCGTGTTGAGAGGCCACTTACACATTTTAAATTGTATGCATTTCTATAATTCTTATTAAAGGGAATTGTTCACAGATTTTGGCATGTTTTGTAGTTTTTCATTAAATGCTTTAAATTGATCAATGTAAACATCGGAACTAATAAGCTTCAGTATAAAACAATAAGAAAAATTAAAGGAACAGAACATGTAATCCACACCGGGACTTGAACCACTGACCATTGGGGTAAAAGTTTAGCAATCCTCGTTATGTCACAAAATATAAAGATAACAACAGAACTATCAAAATTATTCAATCGTTTCGCGTTTGTAACGCTTTATTATTTTCAGGTTTTAAAATCGTCAAAAGATAACACAACGGATATTTAAGAGCATGCTGAATGATCATATACATATATATAAATTACATATGTTCAATTCGAGTAAACGTTTCTTAGAAGTATTTTTTCTCGGTCCAAGCGACTTAAAAAAACGAAGTTAAGCATTATAGCATTTATTATACTAGCACATGTGTTGATAGATACATTTATGCATAATACGGTAAACCATTCTCTGACGAAAGGTCGAAACCTCAGAGAGATCTTTACGGGTCATTACCTGCTCCATTGGTGGTTTATCAAGATTCGTGTTATTGGAATCGGACCCAGGGAAGAAGTTGGCGCCACACTTTTCCAAGTCAGCTTCCGTAAGCGTTTTATTACTCGCTTCCTTTTTGAACACAAGGGATGATATTAAATTTCCCCAAATCTGACCTGAAAAAAAGAGAGTTTATTTACCAATATAATGTAAGATACGCTAATACAACCATTCGTCACAAAAAGTAACGATGGCACTGGATATATTTCTTTTTTCGAGAAAAAGTAACACAAGGGCCTAGTTCTAGGAAAACTGGGCTTAATGCTTGTGTGTTAAGTGTCGTCCCAGATTAGCCTGTGCAGTTCGCACAGGCTTACCTGAGACGACACTTTTCGTCTACACTGGATTTTCGCTAAGAAGAGACTTCCTTGAAAGGAAAAATTCCATACAAGCGGAAAGTGTCGTCCCTGATTAGCCTGTGCGAACCGCACAGGATAATCTGGGGCGAAACTTTACGCACAAGCAGAACCCCAGTTTTCACAGATCGGGGCTCATATTAATGGCAGGATCCTTCATAGTGGCATTGGTGGTGCACACTTTTTGTTTAGCCAAAAGATCCCATGAATGTTAGTGCAAAAAAGATCAATAGTACCTTCTGGCTTTCCGAAATATACACTTATCTATGAGCCGTTTTACAGTTAACCTGTATTTATGACAATTTTTTTTTTTACAGGTTTTCATTAGAAAATTATAAACCTAGTAAAATGTTGTCTACATGTGGTTATGCCTCTTCATTGTACGTTACTATGATAATGACATGAACATGAGCGTGCACATTTTAAGCTACGGACATCGCATATGTATTTTCTCAGCGTAATCACTGATGTCAGAGGGTTTTTCGCGGAACGGAATACAAATTTAAATATATGGACGTATTAAACTTACTTGTCTGGAACATCATAAAGAAGAACCCAAAGAACCGGTTGATGATATCGTCCTCAGATGCCCCGGTATGCTTGGCGTACCACACACCGGTCTGCGTGAGATACGTGCACTTCGCCGACCAAAGCGGCGCCGCCCCTAGACCCAGGATGATCGCGGCCGGCACTATGGTCCCCCAGGTGGCGTAGAAGTTCGCCACCATGTACAGCACGTAACATGACATCGCGATCGGGATCGTCCACTTGCAGCCGAGGCGGGCGATGAGCACGGGTGGCACGAACATGCAGCTGACCACCAGCGCGCCGTAGATGACCGAGAGGCCGCCGACGCCGAGGCCCTCATCCTTGTTCAAGCTGCTCTGCAGGTTCGACAGCGACTGGAAGGAGGTGAACAGGCAGAGGAAGCCGAAGCTGACGACGAAGACGTTCTTCATGATACGCAGCTTGGACATGGGCACCGGCACGTCCTTGGGGGTCATCGGCTTCAGCGGGATGCCGGTGTTCCCGAACTGACTCTCCAGGACCGCCTTCTCGTTCCGACCGTTGTGGTCCATGTCTGAAACTAGCGAGTACATACCCGATCTCAGTACCTGTATATTCACTTGTATACGTTGCACTATTACAGCCCTATTAATATTCTCAACATTTCAAACAATACTGCTCGCTTAAATCGCGATTCGAGAACTGTATGAGTCCTTCACAACATATAGTTATATTTTGCCATCGGAACGTCATTGTATCAGGTCCTTAAAACGTTCCCTTAACTTTCACGTATTATATTCTTTTCATGAATAAATAATCACTGCCAGGCTAAATTATTTGTTTCTAAACTGTTTGCGTTTTTATTCAGTAGCTGTCTATAATAAATAGACATAGTTTATAATGTGTAAGCGCATTAATTACGCATAAAAACGTACCCTATTATGCTAAAACACGAACACGAAGGGAGCAAAGAAACTAAATAAGTTATTTCACACAACCACACAAGTTACACATGTACTTCACACAACCAGTGTCCCTGCTCATTGTTTTATCACGAACAGTTACAGACGATACAATTCAGTCTTAATTAAAATAAAGCAAATTAGATAAATCTAAAGTACTTAAAACCAATCTATTTCATATCGGCTTCATCTCATTGACTACTGAAGGGGACTGTAATGTAGTCCCAGCTCGCTTGGTTTTATTCACGTTTGCTCATAACATTAAAAAAAAAACGCAACTCAGGCTATTAATGCCGTTCACTCTGCCCATTTTATTAACATCTGCATAAATGGAAATGAAAATGATTCCAATTTTAGGCATCTGAATAAATCGCAAGTATGCTTAAATAAAAACAAGTTATGTATGTATTTATTTATTTATTTATTTATTTAAATTGTATGTATTTATTTAAATAAATTGTATTTATTTATATTTCTTGTCATCTTAAACGTACGTTAAAATACATTTTTTTTGTGTTGGAAAGATTCTTTTAATTGCGTCCGTTGCCGTGACAACAGTGCTATGGGCTTGGCTTAAAACTTTGCGACTAATGAATACATGTAATGCCCAAATTGTGATCGCTATGAATCTAATGTATTTACATTGCATACCGGTTATATACATTGCATGACGTGTTTTTGTACTCTAAATTCGAATGCATAAAACAAATAGTTGTACGTGTCTAACTCTTTCAGTGCTGGAACCGAATTGTGAAGGCCTTTGCAAACAGAACGTGGCGTCTCATCTGGATCCAAACTGTTTGCTATTCAGATAGTATTCTAAAAAAAAATCGAAGAAAATTCTAATTTTAGAAATTCAGCAGACGAGATTAAAGCAGACGACAAATTTCCCAGCATGCAAAGGGCTAACGGTGCTTCATTCAACAGCTGTGTTCCTTTGCTCCAACCCCAACCTTTTCGAAGCATTCTCCGATACGCCCCTGATAAAACGATTGACCGTAACCGTCATCAAGTCAAATAGAGTAGGCAGCTTTTCTTTTTTTTTACGTTTTTGTTTACATTGCAATTATATCGAACAAATTGCAGCGAAGTTGAAAACATGGTGAACAAACTTATCTTTACTGTGTTAAATTGCAAACCCTAATCTTATATATATATATTAGCTTCGTTAGCTAGTAAATGTATTTAAAGGGGCCGTCCAACAGATTGGTAAATTGACAAAATTAAAAAAAGTTGTTTCATATTCGCAAATTTTCGCGTTTGTTATGATATTTTTGAGGAAATAGTAATACTGACCATTTACAATGCTCTTAAATATCCATTATATGCATCTTTTGACGATTTGAAAACCTCAAAATCATAAAGCGTCGTTCGACGCGAAACGATTGAATAATTTGGAAAGTTCTGTTATTGTCGCTATATTTTGTAAAACTACGAGGATTGCTTATATATGGTATAAAATACGGCTATCGTACATGCTTGTCAGGATGGCCGAGCGGTCTAATTGGTTTTTACTCCAGGACCCCGATTGTCACTGGTTCGAGCCCTGATGAGGTTTACTTTTTTTTCCCTTTTTAAATTGTATTCTTGTTTTTTAACTGCAGATTTTTAGGTCAAATGTTTGAATTTATCAATAAAGAGCATTTAATGACATGCTTCAATACATGCCAAAATCTAGTGGACAGTCCCTTTAACTTTTTTTTTTCAAATTGACATCAATATGTTTTATTTTATATCTTAAACAGGAAGTTAAAATAGTCATTATTATTAATTCATTATCGATTGATTTTGGTTGTGCAGATATCACCAAAATTTGTTTTTTCATAAACTGATCGATAGATAAGACGGTCAGAGTGGTAATATATTCCAAATCAAAGAGCTTTTACTGTTTACAAACCGACGTGTAAGTTTATGTTTGTGATATATGATATATAGTAAGCATACGTCAGTGTTTGAACAGTGTGCTAGCGACCAAGTACATGTATTAAGTAACGATGAGTATTTACGTTTCATAGGTTTGTGAACTATAACAAGGTATTTGAGTCTCGCTCTGTGAAAAGAGGGTTTAATGCATGTGCGTAAAGTGTCGTCCCACATGCTAATCAGGGACGACACTTTCCGTCTCAACTGGATTTGCGTCAAGAAGAGTCTTCTTTTAAACGAAAAATACAACAAAAGCGGAAAGCGTTGTCCCTGATTATCATGTGCGGACTGCACAGGCTAATATGTGATGACACTTTACGCACATGCATTAAACCCCCTTTTCACATAGCGAGGCTCATTTGTATGCATTGGAATAATTCGAAATGTTAGCTGTGCACACTTTTACTCGTACTATTTACTTCCGAAATTAAATACGATGAAATCCTTCTTTACTTTATATGAATGTTGACCTTGCAGTTTCGAAAACGTATTAGCATAAAGTAACGTCACATAATTGTTATTATACAGGCATAATGTGCCACAACATATGTACATATCATTTAAAAGCCACGTGGATTCGCGGAGGCATTGTCTATCTGTCATTGCCATGTATCAATTAAGCTTATTAAGTCTACTAGTATCTTCTTTAAATAAAGATTTTATAATTATTATAATTATTATTATCATTATATTATTATTATAATTATTATTATCATTATTATTATTATTATTATTATTATTATTATTATTATTATTATTATTATTATTATTATTATTATTATTATTATTATTATTATTATTATTTTGAGGCGTACAAATTACCGGTACTATTATTGTGGTTACACAACAACACTCATATTTAACACGATTATTACGCCATTATTTAGACTTCATGGATGATGGGAATGTTATATATTTTATCAGGGAAAGTGGATTATAAGTGTGGATGGCTTAAGATTGCATCAACTAATCCAGTTGAAATGACTGGATCAGTTAACCCAACTGGAATGACTGCTGAATGCATTGATCAGTAAGCACAGTTCAATTGTTTAATAAATGCAAAGCAAACCGTATTGGCATGGATGTTGCATGCATCATTAAACCCGGTTGGAATCGCTGATTAATGCATCCCTCAACCAAGTTCAAATGGCTGATGAATGAATCAGTAAACATCTTTTGCATGGTAACTGATATTATACGTACACCCATTTGAGACGGTTTATAAAAGCATCAATATAGCCATTCAATTAAAGAGGATATGATGAAAGCATCAGTATACCCAACGGTAGAATTACTCACAAATGCATCTGAAAATCTACTTGAAATTATGGATACATACATCAGTATACCCAGACGTGGAATGGCTGATGAATGCACCTGAAAATCCACTTGAAAAAAATGATAAATGCATCAGTAAACCCAGAGGTACAATGGCTGATTAATGCATCTGAAAACCAACTTAAAATGAAGAATAAATGCTTCAGTAAACCCAGAGGTGGATTTACTGATTATTGCATCTGAAAATCCACTTGAAATAAGGGATAAATGCATCAGTTAATGCAGAGGTAGAATGCCTGATGAATCCATCTGTAAACCCAGTTGAAGTGAAAGAAAAATACTATACTATTATTTATACGTAAATATACTATGCTTCGTTTAACAATCGCAAGACGGCTTGGTGTTGCATTCATCAACAAATCTTATTTGATAAACGCATTAATAGTTGCTATTTTATTTGAATAGAAGATACACTTCTGTAGTACTGTCATGACCATTCTACACAATCATATGAAAAACTATTAAAATATCAGCCGTATATGAAGTTTCGCATGCGTTCATTAAAATGTGCAACACACATATTTGTAAAAAAACATTGTGCGTATCATTATCTACATTTCTTTAAAGCCTCTTAACAGACTTTCTTATATAATAGCATCGCCCATAAACACGGGCGTTGATTTAAAAGTGGTCACCGTTTGAACATGGTAACCGAAAAATGCGGGTGAGCGACTGTCGCTCTTTGTTTACATTATTAAGCCGTAGTCTGTAATCTACGGAATCCGGATAGGGCCATATATAATCTCGTCCTTCTTTCATCAAGGGCGACACACGACACACGAAGCGATACACGATATTTTGCGCGACACACGAAGCGACACACGATATTTTGCGCGATACTCAAAGCGACACACGATATTTTGCGCGACACACGAAGCGACACACGATATTTTGCGCGATACACGAAGCAACGCGCGAGAATGTACTACGAAAAATCGCCCTTGTGTAGGTAGCCCAAAAGGCGATATATCGTGGTACATAACGCGTGTCGCTTCGTGTATAGCGCAAAATATAGTGTGTCGCTTCGTGTATCGCGCAACATATCGTGTGTCGCTTTGAGTATCGCGCAAAAAATCGTGTCTCGCGTTCAAAGGGCGACACACGATATTTTGCGCGATACACGAATCAACACACGATATTTTGCGCGATACTCAAAGCGACATACGATATTTTGCGCGACACACGAAGCGACACACGATATTTTGCTCGATACACGAAACGACACGCGATAATTACGACGATATATCGACTTTTGGGCTACCTTTTGGGTCACGGTGTGTATATTCATGCCGAGTGCGTTGTTTTCATTAAATGATAAGGCACCTTTTATTGCTGCTTTCTGATAAACAAGAGTTATCGCCCAGTAGCGACCAAGAGCACGCCAAAGTCACGTCGGCTGCCCGTCGGTATGACCTTCTTTTGGGCCACGGTTTTAATTAGGGTCGGGGTCAGAGAGGTGTACATAAATGCCGATTGAGTTATTTCCAGTGAATGTGCGGTCACCATTAATGGCCCATTTATGACAAACATTAGTTACTATATCCCCCTGTCGCAACCTAGTACACGCCATCCACCCGTCGGCAATATTAACATGCATATGATATAACCAATATGTTCGGAATTTAAAAGAGCGCGTATGCTCAATATTCATATAGGCCAAACTATTATGTAAATAAAAAATAACATTATATTTAAAGTGCATTAAATTGAGATAAAAAAACAATTCTTCGTGGAACTAATTCGTATAATTTAAAACACGAATGCGTTGGCCTGAGTAGTTTAATATACTCGCATCCGATTTCAAACTCGTTGTTGATCATTTTAACATTATTTCGATTCTTACATGACCAGAAATAATATTCTTCACATCCTATGCGAACTTTATTTTGAAGCGTCGAAACTTCGTTCTCGAATTGCTAATTTGAAATTTATCAACAGACATTTAGCCCATGTCACGTTAGAATGACATTTTCGGTTGAATGTTTATCTCCATGAACATTTCAATCGTAGCATACATTTAGTTTTCTGATAATTTATACGAAACGATAGAGGTATGTTGTTCATTTAAATCAAACATGAGTCTAAATGACAATCTTACACAACATCAACTAACCGCACATAAAGCCTTTTATTCGTTCTTTATAGATAATATGAAAACTTGAATAAGTAAAACATAAAACTATTGCATGGTTACAAACCGAAAGTTATTATTAACTTAAATCAATTAAACGTGAGTTGGCAATCACGAACACAATAAACTATATGAGCCTCGCTCTGTGAAAAAGGGATTTAATGCATGTGCGTAAAGTGTCGTTTCATATTAGCCTTGCAGTCCGCATAGGCTAATCAGGGACGACACTTTCCTATTTTATTATATTTTTCGTTTAAAGGAAGACTCTTCTTGACTAAAATCCAGTTTAGGCAGAAAGTATCCTCCCCGATTAGCCCGTGCGGACTGCACAGGCTAATCTGGGACGACACTATACGCATATGCATTAAACCCCATTTTTACAGGGCGCGTCTCATATGTAGAAGAAGGGCCACCAGAGCTGTTTACAATTATGATAAATAAACGCAACGTATTAAAAATACATACGTTTGTATTGCCATCCTTAGTTTTAATACGAATATACTGAAACAAAACTAGAAAACTTTACTTACTTCGAACCATCTCGTCTGTTTTAATGTTTGGACAAACAAAGATTATTAACCTCGCTTATTAACTTGTAAGAAAAGGATATGTAACTGTTTTCCACAAAATGAGTGGCGTTCTGAGAAAACTGGACAAAATGAATGTGCGTAAAGTGTCATGCCAGATTAGCCTGTGCAGTCCGCACCGGCTAATCCGGGACGACGCTTTCCGCCTAAACTGGATTTTTGCTAAGAAGAGACATCATTTAAACGAAAAATTCCATAAAAGCGGAAATTGTCGTCCCTGATTGCACTGGCTAATCTGGGATGACAATTTACGCACAAGCATTATGCCCAGTTTTCTTAGAACGCGACACAAATTACGTTAACCGTGCAAACCAACGCGAGCGTTTGCTGACACTAGTGACGTCACCATTAATCATAATAAATCATTATAAAACCAATCGTCTACTGGTGATAGCAATAATAAATGGGTGACAATTTAAAATGTGAAACAATGTGTGCACGTGCTTTATGACAATGCAACTACTGTCACTAACAACAACCAAGGGCGTAACAACTGCAGATTGAAGTATTAAAAGAGAGTTTGATGGTGTCTGAAACAAGTATACATTAATTGCAAGTAACAAATTTGGAAGTCTTGTTCAGATTAACTAACGCTTATTCGTGTCTAGATTGGTATGATCCCGTATGTGTCCATTCTGCATACAGAATACAATACAACTAAAGATGCAAAATGTTGTCGAGATTCAAGTTACATCTTTCTCGCAATAACCATCTTGTCGTGTGTCATAGTTACATCATGATATCTGAAGGCTGTCACAGTGAATAATGCCCATGACAAGAGACGTAGGGTCACGTTTACCTGTTGTAAGGAGGTGTTCTATAGTTTTCCTTGACAATTGTTTTAGAGTTCCTAATATGAAATAAGGAACACTGTTTGTTATTTAGTGGATATTACAAAATAATGTTTTTATGGTCATGTTTAATGTTCGAGTAAACGTTATTTCGTCACTTTTCACTCGATTATTTTGAATATGTACGCACATCGAGCGTAGGCTGATTTTTATCAGACGTTATCTACAAATTACCTTGTGTACACATGTGATATCAGAAGTAAGATTAGACTGTCTTTTTCTTTATAATATAAAGATATTTACATTTAATACCATGTAGTTACGTTGTATTTGAATGCTAACATATATTTTCAAGACGTGCCATTTCGATTATTGGCAGGATTTTATTAATAACAACTACGATATCGGTAAATAAAAAAGAACACTGAACTACTTGTCGCATTATTTTCGTTTAACATGTTCAAAAACAGATAATTTAATATAATCGAATGATAAACTATTTACAAAACATAAATTACGTTTGCAGCTTGCACTACCTTATTTTACAGTTTATTAAAAGCAAAAAGTTCAAACCTTTTATGTCACAAGTTAAGCAATGTATCCGCCTTGCAAAACGCTTGCACTTTTAATGATCTATATATCACTCGAGCATACAATTACGTTCTAAACGGGTTGGGGTCTTGTATGCTATATAAATACACTCACGAGATAAGCGCCCGATATTTGGGTGTCGACGTTGGCGGCTATTTGACAATATAGATAAGAAATTTGGGTTTCGTCGGTAGCAGGGATGGCGGGTTTTGTGGGTAGAAGGGATCGGAATTCGGGTTTTGTCGGTAGCAAGGATAGGGTGTTTCTTGGGTAGAAAGGATGGGGGTTTTCGTTGGTAGAAGGGATCGGAATTCGGGTTTTGTCGGTAGCAGCAATGGGTTTTCGTGGGTAGAAGGGATGGGGGTGCACGACGATTACACATACTATTCTAAAATTGGTATAAATGCAATGCATGCAGTGATGCAATACAAGTTTACCGCCCTTCATTTCAAACATGTAAAATTCATGCTTGTGTGATGATTAAGTTTCATTAGCATTCCCAATTTACTCGCTTTTTATAATTATGTGTGCTGGCATATGACCCGCGTCATGCGAAAATGGGTTTTATAACATACGTGCCAAGGGTAGCTTCTGACCAGTCGGCTAAGACCACTTTTTGAAAGACGGTGTCATATCATGGAAACAGTCACTGTAATAAATGCGAGTTAGAGTCCGATTATAATGGGGGGGGGGGTAACATTCTGGTAATAGCTTCATATATTATGAAATTAAAAGTGTTCTTGTTCATATGTCTTTATACATTGTTTAATTCAGTGTGCTTTACATGCATTTATATCTAATTTGGTTGTAATTGCATATATTTTTCATGACAGTTTCATTAAATGCCTTGTTTTTCATTATGAACAAGGTTTTTATTGTTTCATCGATGCCATGCTAGTTTTGTCCGGCCTTATTTGGGTCTCGTATTATGAACAATTTATAAAAAGGGGTTTCAATTTTTAGTCCATTACTCGTTTAGACGTGTCACTAACGACATAGACCGAGTGATTAAACGACATTAGACGTGCTCTTATCGCCATTACAATATAATACACTGTATAATTCTATTGTGACTATATTCCAAACACGGCAATTACAATCCCTAGAAAACATTTATAGATACATGTACATTTATTTCATGTATAAACAAGTTGTTTTTATGTTTAATTTTTCATTTATAATAAACATAATTGTGACATTATGTAATCAAAAAGGAATCAAATGGTTACAGAATATTAAATGAAACTTGAAACTTGCTAATTTGATGTAACGCCTATTTATATAATTATATTCAATGGCGTTGTACAAAACATATAAATATACATACAAGTTATAAGAAATAAGAGTGATTGATACTTTTATGCAGCATTAATTAAAGGATTAATAATCTAAAAATGTGTGATATAAATAAAATAAAAATGCTGTAAGAAACTTAAGCAATAAAACAATACAGGCTGCGATATTAAAACACAGGAAAAATAAAATATTACGTAATAAATTGATATAACTCGGGTTTAGACAATAATTATAATGATATAATAAGCAAAGTTTTGGCAACATAAAGACACATTTTTCATGAACTGAAAGGATACGTGAAATGATATTTTTGCACTCTGGCTGTCGGATCCCACAGCTACCGGTCACCTGTCACCCTTACGGACGCTTCTTTTGGGTTTTAACCTTATTTGAACTATTGTGACTACAAGTCACAAATAGACTGACCAAGTGTGACTACAAGACACAACTTGAAGGTTAAAATTTCAGTGTGACAATAAGACACAACTAGAGGGGCTAAGCGTGACTAAAAGACCGCTGGATGATGTCATTCAATCATTGAGCAAAGAAGCCATAATGATTTTTGGTTACAGGTCACTTGTACAACAAATATCCTTTTCGAGCACAGAAGCCCGCACAATTCTTTAATTTCTTGGTCCTCCGAGTCATGGTTGTTGGACAAATAAGCCCGAACAACTGAGTCTCGATTTTTTTTGAAATCACAGGTATTCAACTTAAAATAGGTTGTAAAAGTCTCTGAAGAGAAATGTTTTTAAATTCCTTTTGAAAATGTCTATTGAGACACGAGTCCGAATGCTTGATGGTAGGTCATTCCACAGTTTTAGACCAACAACTCCGAAACTCATGTCCATGAAAGTTTTTCTAATCGTGCGTTTCACATCATAACATCCGTCATACGAGACGGTAGATCGTAGGTTACGTGCTGGTACTTTTTCTTTAAAAAATTCTGTAATGTATTTTGGCGCGTGACCAACAGAACAATTATACATGAAGGTCAGTAATTTGAATGTTATCCTAGCCTTTACTGGTAGCCAGTGTAGTTCATACAAAGCATCTTTTGAACTGTCATATTTCTGTCGGCCGAGTACCAATTTGGCACACATGTTTTGGATACGTTGCATTTTGTTTATTTCGCATTGAGCTGTTCCATACAAGATGAGATTACAATAATCCAGATGGGATATTACCAAAGACAAAACGAGTATTTCTGTTGCTTCTTTTGTTAAGTATTTCCTTATGCTTTTGATTTTAAGGTAGTTGTACATGGCTGTACGGCACTTGATTTTGATGTGTTCTTTAAAATTTAGTGTTTCGTCTAAATATGCACCCAGATACCGTATGCATTGTTTTGCTTNTTGTTTTTCTCAATGTATGGAGCGTGTTTATCAAGAATTCTACAGATTTCATCTTCAAATTGCTCTACAAAAGTATCTACTTTGTCTGCTGTAATTGACATTTCATTGAGGTCGTTAGTAAATGCTGAGTGGTCTATGTTTTTAAAGTTTCGATATTTTATTGTTTGACTCTTGATATTTTCTTTTTGTACTTTGGTAAAGACTTTAACTACACAATGGTCCGAAAAGAAAGGGCCTGGTTCACACGAAATGATTTCAATACCATTTGTAGCCTCAGAGATTACAAGGTCGAGTGTATTTCCCTCTGTGTGTGTGCTGAAATTCACATGTTGTTCCAAACCCATTGCTACAAGAGAATTCTTAAATTCAGTCACAACACTGTTAGTTTTGTTGACATGCAAGTTGAAATCTCCAAGAATCATAAGATTTGAATAGTTGGGAACAATTTCCTCCATGAATTCGAAAAATTCTTTCAAAAATTGATTTTCAGTCCCTAGTGATTGTGGTCTGTAAACGCCAATTACATTAATTGTAATGTTTTTGAGAATCAGTTGCCATATACCATGTTCAAATGTCCGGGTATTACTACTTGACACTTTTCGTACAGTAACCCCAGTCCGACAAGTTTAAGCCACTCCGCCGCCTATTCTATTTGAACGATTTACAGTACTCATTGTGTAACCATTTTGATTTTAGTCTGATGTATTAAATAGTTATCGAGTTCAAAAGATAAAATACATATTACTATAACTGTCTAAGCATACAAAAGGAAATTACTCTGGGAGCAATAAGCTTACAAACGGGAACGAAGTTCCTTTATATACAAACCATATGAGACTTTCAAGCAAGGTCAACGATCAGCTTAATACAAGTATAAGCAATCGATTTAGAACAACTCATATTCCTATTTACAAGACATACGAATATAATTCATAGTTCATGAACATTCAGTAAACTAGATATGTTAATCATGGTCTGGTGAATCAATTACAAACACACCTTGGTTCACGGTAAATAAGGAAATGTCGAATAATAAGCCTTGTTCTAGGAAAACGGGGCTAAATGCATATGCATAAAGAGTCGTTCCAGATAAGCCTGTGCAGTCCACACAGGCTAATCAGGGACGACACTTTCCGCTTTTATTGCATTTTTCGTTTATAGGAAGCCTCTTCTGCACAAAAATTAAGTTTATGCGGAAAGTGTCGTCCCTGATTAGCCTGTGCGGTTTGCACAGGCTTATCTGGGACGACACTTTACACACATGCATTAAACCCCGTTTACCCAGAACGAGGCTCTAATAATAATTACCGGAAACCTAAGCTGGCTCCCACCCAGTTGCATTGGAGTAGTATTTAAAGAGACGCCCAGGCATAAAAGAATCGTTCTGTAGTTTACAGGTATGACTATACTTATTAACAGTTTGGACATCTATTTCGTACTTATATTATTTTACCAACTGCAACAATTTATAGTTAAGAATTGATATAAGTTTGATTCGGATTTTATGGTAATGATTTTAATATAAAATTATTGTTAATTTTACAGGATAAAATTGGAATGTAAACAATTACGTAGAATGTATTATAAGACCGCTGGTTTATATATTAAATCGGAGATTAAAATAAAATGATATTGTTATAATTGTTATTAACTAATGTTTTGGAAATTATACTTAAGAAATATATTGATGAAAAACCGCATCGCATAATATTATAAACCGTGCATGCAATTGTGTATAACCATTATTTTAATATATTATGATTTTGTTCTGTATTTTACAGAAATAAAAATGCACTGTCTTTACACAATCTTAAATTATTTCTCACCTCTCATGGGACAATGAGTACTTTTTATAAACGCAGACAATAAATCTAAGAACAGTTGGATACGTTCTCAAATGATCCCGGATTCATAGAAGGAAGTTCGTACAGAAACAACGTCTTACAAAATTATAAATCGGTCATTTTAGGAAAAAGGTGCATTCAGCTACACGTTAACTTTGGTAAACAGTTTGTTCACATCGATCTATTACATATGCGGTATAGAACACCGATGCAGTTTTGAAATACCGGATAGAACACGGATGCGAGAATGAACTTTATTTCATCGTCCATTAAAATGAAATTGTATTGTGAACATAAAATCATCGAATAATTAAATAATTGTTATTCGACTGAATCAAGGTGAATTATCGTAATAAAATACATNGGTGTCGGTGTACCAGGAGGAAACCCCACTTGTCCGGTATGGTGATCACCAACCAAACTAACATGCTTCCGTGAACGGGGATTACATCCGGGTCGCTTGGGTGAGACGCGAGTGTACCAACCACTGCGCTAACCAGGCTGATATAATTAAAAATTCAGTATTAACCACTGTGAGATGAAATAGTATTTAATTTTAGAAAAAGACCTATCGTGGCTAACTCCAGGTTGTGGTTCGGCGCCTTTTGTTTGTTTGTTCAGTTAAGTTTTCGCCGTTTTTCATCAGTATTTCAGTCATATCAGTTAACGAACTCACACTTGTCCGGGTCAGCCGGTGTACCAGTTCTTAGTGAACATACTTATGTCAGTAACTGAAAACTGCCCTACTTGAATCAGAGGTAGCGGTAGAATGGTCATAGAACGGACTTCATTACCAATCCACACACATATTATGTGGCCAGACCGGGTATCGAACCCGCGGTCCTCGGATTTGAAGTCCAGCGCGCTACCAAATGATCTAGACTAAACCGGTTTGAACACCAATGCTTTTAACACATCGGTCATTCCAAGTTTAAATACTATTTTAGTTCGTCGTGTGTTTTTTTGTTTTTTATTGTGTTGTCAGTATAAATAACTAAAGTATTTTTTTAAATAAAGGACCTGCGCATAACAATTAATCTATTTTTCTCCGAGTCATTCCACCAGATGGAGTTTCATTCATCCAACGATACTAGGTCATGAATTGTTATGTACAATTGAGCCTCGTTCTGGGAAAACTGGGCTTTATGCATGTGCGTAAAGTATCGTCGTAGACTAGCCTGTGCAGTCGTCAGGCTAATCAGGAACGAGACATCCCCTTTATGATATTTTTCGTTCGAAGTCTATTCTAAACGAAAATCCAGTTTGAGTGGAAAATGTCGTCCCTGATTAGCCTGTGCGGACTGCACACGCTAATCGGGGACGACACTTAAGGCGCATGCATTTAGCCCAGTTTTCCAAAAACGCATCTCAATTTAACCATGTATGTACAAGAGAACCGTGCGTTCAGTGTACGTTCAAGCTGATAGGTCAGATAGAGACAATGAAAAGAAATGAAACAATAAAACATCAACAATGTTTCCTAACTAGTAACATAATGTATTATTATGATAAATAGTGGTAAATATGGCATGACTTTGCGGGCAAAATGACATTCTTTGTATGATCTGAAACAAATATGGAGTTAGCTATATACAAATACTTTAAAATCTTTACCGAGATTTTAAATATCTTAAACGATTTTATCACACTGTTATGATAACACGAAGAGGTAATTCAATGATTGCATACGCTCGATATAAATCATTCGCACGAAGATTAAGATTTAAAAAAAAGCAACACTTTATTGTTCAGGTTAAGGTTAACGCAGGTGAGGTAACTCGCACCGCAAAACTGTTATCTGACGATCCTAAATGTACACAAACTCATTCTAAACTCTCGTTCTAAACCACACTAAAGTTGTAGCCATATTGTATATTAAAAGTCTGTCAACTTCGGAATGCGAGTTGTTCGTACCTCATATCACCCGTGTTATCTGGGCGCTGGAGGTCGGGCATTTGCCGTCATTTGCCATTGGTCAGTTGTTCTAACTAGGAAGTTTTGAACATTCCGCTTCCGATTCCCATTTTTGGAATGCAAAGTGACCTGTTTCCTGATGCGGTGAATCTCTTACAGTTATTTATTATATGCTTTTATGGCTAACACAAAAATAGCAGTGACTTAAAACTATAAAATCACTGTTAA
The DNA here is from genome assembly GCA_007657795.1 of Dreissena rostriformis. Lineage (NCBI taxonomy): Eukaryota > Metazoa > Mollusca > Bivalvia > Myida > Dreissenidae > Dreissena > Dreissena rostriformis. Next base: position 8,169 of record VMBQ01009909.1, on the reverse strand, counting down.
GTGTAAAACTATTTATTTTAGCTCGATTGCATCGAAAGCCTATGGCTTATTGAAACGCTCTCGAGTCTCGTTTTTTTGACGGCGTTAAACATTATATAAGAGGATTCGACTGAAATTCATACGCAACACTTTCTGGCAAGCATTTTGAATCTATACGAATATGCTTAATTACGTCAGTCATATCGGAGTATGACACATTTCGCATTGTGTTAATTGAACTGTACAAATCCCCACATAACCTTCTTTCATAGAACCAGACATTGAGTGTAGCTAAAGTCGTCGACGTTCCGCAATTAAAGCTGCACTTCATATAATAACGTGGTGATCCGGGCAACCACCGTATCTGATACAGAAAATGTATGCATATGCAATGTTTTTACTCTTAAACATCAATTTGATAAATTATGAAATGCGACGAAGTTCAAAATATTGGCCAAGCTATGTTTATCTTGTACTTATCAAACTGATGTTGCGGTCTTGTGTCGATGGGAGCGAGATAAACTTATTTAAATTTCTGGAAAAAAAGTATAAAACAATATAAAATCAATATATACACAAGCCCGTTATCTTGTTTAATCCTGCCAAGTGGTTAAATCTCAGAATGGAAAGACGTGCAGGCAGCAATATTAAAACATTGTATGTTGATATCAATGTGCTAAATTCGATGATTGACAGAAAGTGAAACCGATGCAATCGCACCAGTCTACGAGCGGGTGGTGTTTAGCGAATACAGTTTAAAAAGAACCTTGTTCTGGCAAAACTGGGCTTAATGTATGTGAGCAAAGTGTCGTCCAAGATTAGCCTGTGCAGTCCGCAATGGCTAATTAGGGACGACACTTTCCACCTAAACTATATTTAAGCTAAGAGGCATCCTTTAAACGAAAAATACCATTAGCGGACTGCACAGGCTAATCTAGGACGACACTTTGCGCAAATGCATTAAGCCCAGTTTTCCCAGAACGAAGCTCGTGGCGTCTTCTTCAGATATGCCATTGCTATGATACCAGCTAGGTTTGAGTTTGAACACACTGTTGCTTTGTTGTTTGATTCTCTGTGTTTAATGTGAAATGAATTATTATTAATAGTGACGCTCTGCGAGAAAATTCATTCCAGTATTCTGATCGAGGGAAAGTATGTATTAAGCTTTTATTCCGGCATAATGCAATCATGAGACTGAACCGCGAACACTTGACAGTCTGAACCTGTTTACATTTATGTTGAAATAACTGTAATTTGTTTGTTAATATGGGAGTTTTGATTGAACTATGTTTTATTATGGGTTTGCATTGATCGTCCAAGGCGTTTGACAGTTTTATTCATTATGTGTTTTTTTGCGTGTCTTTGTCCGTTGTCTTATGGTGTTGTTCTGCATCACAAATTGTTCAGTTGCCAATAAGTTTAATACGTTGTGTCTCCTGATGGTGCAGCTGGTGCCTCAGTTTGTTAATATTTATTTATGTTGGTTATTGGTGCACATCTTTTCTTCTTCGAAATAATAATATTATTAAAATCAGATTTACAAAGGGAAGTAATTCGCGCTCGACCACAAACTTAAACACACAACAGTGATTTCCCCTGATATTCGAACATTCAATTTGGACGAATTTCCACGACACAGGACTGCAGGAGCAGTACCGATACTCTGGAAACGTTAATTTGGAAACCGTTATATTAAGTAAATGCAATACTAACTGAGTTGTTTAGACATATATGCAAAAATTAATTGGGCACCGGTCTGTTAGTTTATTGTGGTACTGGCAGAATTGTTTTATATGAACTTTTTCTGCGTCAAGTATGAAAACTTTTACGTCGTCTCGTTTCAAGACACCAAAGTTTGAACATTGAAATGTGTAAAACAAATCCTTATCCAATTTTCGGATCATCGTTTCTAGCCTTATGGCACTACTCAGCTAAACGTCTGCTATGCCAAGCGAAGCTCGATTGGTCATGGTCGGCTCGGGTACTAGGATGTACCCTGATTACTCTTAACTTCTAAAGTGTACTTAAATGTACCCCTGGTACGGAAAATATACTTAAATGTACCCGGGAATTCAAACGCTAAATTGGTCGTTGTCGGCTATTTTTTTCAAATTAATTTTGTTCATATGTATGTCAATATTTTGTAAAATGGCCTCTATATTATCGAAACTTATACTCAAAAAACAATATTGAGACAGGTTTTGTTCAAAGACCTATCAATATACATGTATATTGATAGCTCTTTGTTTTGTTCAAAGAGAATATTGGTTCGGATTCCTTAGCGCGTTTTACGACATCAGATTTTGGGCGGAAATAAAACGCGGGTACAGTCTAAATTGGCCAGGTATGTTTTAGTATATTATCCCTACCCGGGGTATATTAAAGTATACTTAAGAGTACCCGTGGTACATTTAGTACCTGAGCCGACAATGACCAGTCGAGCCCACGCGAACAAGTATCGCTCCATATTTCGGCGATTTTCCGAAGATCACCAGGCATGCAGTGATTAATTGAATAGCTTTATCATAAAACTTCAATAATGATATTGAACGTAGGCCCCAATTTCAGAAAATAACACATAAACTTCTTGTTTGACTGGACTTATTTCTATCGTTAAACTATTATGAACTGTATACGATATCGTTTTTATCATTATTATTTCCCGAATGAAATCAATATAATATGCAGCTATTCGTTTTGTGTAATCTACTGTATAGTTTGGGAATTACATCATTTTCATTTATGTATGTCTGTCACTATCATGACATGTTATTACTATCACAAAGGAAAGATCATTGATAATGTTGCAAAACTGTAGGTCTATCCCTGTTTGCAATATGTATGCATGGTCGAAAATGCATAACTTTTGTAACGATTTCATTATTTTTGTTTTGGAAATAAAATATGTTTAAAGTAAAGTACATGTGTGGGCGTATCAAAAGCAAGACAACAAATACAACAAGGCAGAATAATGAATCAACTTAAAAATAAAATCCTATTTATAAATCAGATCAATAACCTCGCATGGGTACGAATTAATTAAGAGATGTAAACATAAATCACTTTAAAACTGTATCTGACAACTATATTCAAATCATAAGTTTATCTACATCATATGAACAACAGTTACATCTTTACATGCAATATAAATTATGCTACTCTAACTTCTTTACTATATATGTATTGTTTTTCAAGAAAATCTGAAGTAAAGAAAAACGTATTTTGAAGGGGGAAAATGTTACTTTTTCTTAATGCTCTATGCAGAATAAAGATTAACTGAGGTTAAGATCAGTTTTGACCACAGTGAACCCTTGTTACTCTGAGAAAACAAGCTAATTCGTTGAATTGATATCTCCCTCCAAATAAATTTATGGATGGGTGCAAATCCCTTGAAATACGGTATAATCCTAAAAAAAAATAATTAAATGTAGGGTAATTGTTTTTATGCATTGCAATTATCCACATTGATATCTACTGTAGTACACACCTATGAAGTTTCATGTTTAAGTCTTGTGGTGTATCCGAGATATCGCCCTGAAAAGTTACATCATACAAAAACAACAAAGGACATTACTCTCATTCAAGAAAGTGTAGAATTATGGTTCTTGTACATGTGGCACTTCTTCCCATTGATTTCTATACACCCATGAAGTTTCATGTTAAATTCTTGTATCGTATCTGAGATATAGCCCTGAAAAGTTACATCTTACAAAAACAACAAAGGGCAATAACTCTTATTTAAGAAAGTGAAGGGTTATGGTTCTTAAGCATGGCATTTCTATTCATTGATATCAATACACCCATGAAATTTCATGTTGAAGTCTTGTATGGTATCTGAGATATAGCCATGAAAAGTTACACCACACAAACAAAACAAAGGGCAGTAACTCTTATTTAAGAAAGTGTAGGGTTATGGTTCTTGTGCATGGCATTTCTCCTCATTAAAATCTATACACCCATGAAGTTTCATCTTGATATCTTATATAGCTTCTGAGATATAGCCCTTAAAAGTTTTGTGACAGGCGGCGGACGGAATGTCGGACGGGCAACGCCAATTCTATATTCTTCCGACTTTGGCGATGGATTAAACGTGAAGCTTAAAAACAAAGCAGTCTACAAAATCCAACTGCATTGTAGAAATGAATATTTGAAAGAAGGTTCAATAAGTACACTTTAATAAAAAAAAGGTTGATAAAATGTTCTGCCTGATACAGTAAAACACATGTTTTTCTTCTTTACGTACAGTAACTTACTAATAATCATCTCACATCTGTTAAGAAGCTATCAATACATTTAAAACATAATCTAGGTTTTATCCTCAAAACATTAAAATACCATTTTTATCAAAAATCAAGATTATCTCTATCATTATGATTTAGGGTTACACTTTTGTCAGCCAGTTTGCATAGCGACAACTATGACTACACTATGGGTATCCACATATAACTGATGGTATAACTTAATCCATGTTCATATGCCTAATAAATAAACAGATTTGAATTATGATCCTTTGAAAAAGAAAACTTAGTTTGAATTGTATCACATGGACTCCAGCTCTGCCTCATATAATGAAGTCAACAAAAAAAAAAGATCTTAACAATTGTCTTAACCCATTTATGCCTAGCATCTAGAAACAAGAGGGCCATCNTTTTTTTTTTTTTTTTTTTTTTTTTTTAAGAAGACGTTTTGTCGGAAGATTTTTATTGATTGAGTATGTGTTACATTATAATAAACAGGTTTATAAAAATCACGGCTGCAGCTGCATTAAAAAAAAAAGCCACAACGGATAGTCGAATGATTGAGTCATTGTCATCGAGCGCCTGTGGGAAGAAGAATGTAAAATATGTTGTTTTTTTTATTGTTAATCTCAATAGTGCGTACGATTGTTTTAAAAGTTGGTTAAAAATAGTATTACTGATCAAATGATTCGTTTTCGTTACAGAAGTAAATGCATATACATCACAGAAGTCAGAACACGTAAATACTCATTCTCTCGTTTACAGACAGGGACCAAAATTAAAAGCCAAGTTGAATACAGAATAAACGTTAGTATTCGCGCAAATAAATTAAAATTTATCATCAGCCTTGGAGTACTGAGATCATTTAAACATTACAGTATCTTTTAACTTTCCTTATAATTGACAACTGTATTTGTTGGCAGGCAAATCAAGATGCTACACGCATTTATTGACATATTCATTATTGTGTGTTATATGACAATGAAATTTATTATTCACTAAAATTCATTTGAATGGTACTGGTAGTTAATTAATTTAAACCCAAAACTCATAATTAGTGTATTTATATCAGTTTGAACAACTCGCCCCAATACCAATTTCCCCAAAAAACAAACTCGCACAAAACATATGGTAATTCGCCCCAACCGAAAGACAACTCGCCCCAATTTATTTTCGTGCATCTTATTGTTTCTTGATTTAAATTATTTTATCTTCATATTCTTTGTGAAGTTAGCAAGGCACGTATATATTTTAATAAATGTGTATTTCATCAGTATTTTGAATAAGTAAAAAACAAGTCGTATGTAATTCATGTAGCATTATATTTGTAAAAGCCAAGAATATGCTGGATATTCCTCTTTTTTAAATTGTTTTGGGCCCGTTTTCACCAACCAGATTTTGTAAATGTTGAAGAAAACTTATTAATTTAATAATACCAGATATTTACAATTCACTTATTTAAAAGAGACAATAAATAGTTAAAACAGTGTTAAAATTGTGTATTTACTTTTTAAATAGGATACACCCAATCAATAATTAAACCAAGAATTTCATGAAGAAGGGATCACTGGATTTTGTCACTTTGGTGCAACAAACAGAAGAGGTATATTCTTATATAGCTGCATTTTTATGCCCCCTTTTTAAAAAAAAGGAGTATATTGTTTTTGGCCTGTCTGTCTGTCTGTCATTCTGTCTGTCTGTCCAAAACTTTAAGAAATCTAACTTTGGCAATATTGAAGATAGCAACTTCATATTTGGCGTGCATGTGCATCTCATGGAGCTGCACATTTTAAGTGGTGAAAGGTCAAGGTCATCCTTCAAGGTCAAAGGCAAAAAAAATAAAAAAAATCAAAGCGGCGGATTAGGAGGCATTTTGTTTCTGACAAACACATATCTTGTTTACTATTGATTTCATTTGAGAACAGGCTTCCTGAAAAGGCCGGACCGCCGGTCTTGTCTGGCAAAATTATGTACGGTCCGGCGAAGTTTCTAATATCGCCGGTCCTTGTGACAGGCCAAAAAATTTATGACTAAATACTGAAAAGTCTAATACTTGCCAAAAGAACGAAAACACCCCATTAGAATCACTCGTTTCGTGAATTTCAAGCCTTTTTGTCATTAAGAACACTAACGCGTCACTAATTCTTAAGAGTGCTCTCCCTTTGAAATGTTGTTATTTCGAAAACGTCAATTTCAATGGTCGGACATATTACCATCTATCCAATTACAATGGTTGTAACAAAAAACTACAAATGAAAAACATGTCGTTGCTAAAGTTCTTCAATGGCAACACCAATCGTGTTATGTTATTTTGTTTTGAGTCTAAAGCTGTTGTCCATCACAGGGCTCGACACTAAGGCACGTCCGAACGACATTCACTGCCTGTACCTAGGTCCGGGCTAACCAATGTCCCAGGAACATGCCCGACCGGTCGTGAGTATTCGGGGCGGGATTATGTGTTCCGACATGTCCGACATAAACATTTAAGGGCCGATTGCAATTCGTAGCCCGTCGGCCAAAAATGTCAAATTTAATATGTTCAGGTTTTCCCATGGAATTAAAATTATTTATCGAATTTCGGCGGACTACGCACTTTTCAGAACGTCAAATACGATTGTAATCGCCCATAATTTATACCGCTTTTGATTGGTCAAACATAATCACGGCGATAATCGGGATTATCCGCCCGTGTTCGATGCAGAATTTTCTTCCGTAAGTAAACACATACAAATCAGTTTTTCCCTTCATCTTCACGGCAAGTCAAAATGTGTATGCGTCAATCCGGGTTTGGTACATCTGACCTACACTCGACCGAGTCAAATTCACCAGTCGGCCGTGGACACTTAATTTTTTTCACGCATTTAAATTTTCTGTATAATCCGATATTCATAACNCTTTGAACGCGACACACGACACACGATATTTTGCGCGACAGTCGCGGCGACAGTCGCTATTTTGCGCGACAGTCGCGGCGACAGTCGCCTTTTTTGCGCGACAGTCGTGGCGACGCACGATATTTGCGCGACAGTTGCGGCGACGCACGATACATTTAACACGATATATCGCCTTTTGGGCTACCTACACAAGAGCGATATATCGTGTTAAATATATTGTGCGTCGCCGCGACTGTCGCGCAAAATATCGTGCGTCGCCGCGACACACGCGCAAAATAGGCGACTGTCGCGCAAAATATCGTGCGTCGCCGCGACCGTCGCGAAAAATATCGTGTATCGCTTCGAGTGTCGTGTGTCGCCCTTGATGAAAGAAGGGCGAGATTATAGATGGCATTATCCGGATTCCGTATTAAGTAAAAGCAATACTGACAGAGTTGTTTTAGATCTATATGCAAACATTAATTGGGCATCGGAATCTTTATTTATTGTGGTTCTGGCAGAATTGTTTAATGACAATGTTAACCTTTTTTTACGTCAAGTATGAAAACCTTTTCGTCGTTGAAAATTGAAATGTTTATTATTATTATATCATTATTTCTAGCCTTATGGCACTACTCAGCTGAACAGAACGTCTGCTATGCCAAGCAAACCAGTATCGCTCTATATTTCGGTAGTTCGTCTTGAATATTCTGAGCTTTGAATGAGAACATACGTATAGCTCAGAGACCCAGAGGGTCAATAGCTTGGAGTTGGATAATTGCAACCACACATTTCGGCGATTTTCCTAAGATCACCGGACATGACGTGATAAATTGTATAGCCTTATCATCAAAATTCAATTATAATATTGCACGTAGGCCCCAGCTTCATAAAAATTACACATAGCTTCTTGCTGGACAGGAATTATTACTATCGTTAAACTATTCTTAACTGTATACGACATCGTTTTAATCATTAAAGGGACTTGTTCACACTTAAATTGCATTTTTTTGAAGTTTTTCATTTAATGCTTTAAATTAATAAATTTAAACATCGGAAATAACGTGCTCCAGTATAAA
>VMBQ01009908.1:0-29350 GCA_007657795.1 Dreissena rostriformis | reverse complement strand
GAAAAAAAAAAAAATGAAAAAAAAAGGTCTTTGCCGAAATTTCATTTTTGCCGAAAATATTGGGGCGGCGGCCGCCACCCCTGCCGCCCCAGCTCCGGCGCCACTTAATGTGTTGTGATTACCGGTATTGACATAACACGGGTTTATTAACAAAGAGCCTAGGCATGCTTTTTTCGTGATGCAGTGCAGAATATCACTGGTTAAACACTGAAATACTATTTTTTATAGTCATATAAACCTTTTTTCATTTCCCCAAATTTTATAACTTATCACGCTATTTTCTCCAATTAAAAAGGTGCAGCCTGTAAAATATAAAGCAACACAAAATTCACTGAACAAGAAAACTTTGATAAACAGTCACTTACCCACTCTATCTATAGATATATCAATTATCAGTTATAGTAAAGATTGGACGTAAACTGTGGACTTTAAGGGCGGCAACTGTTACGAGGTTGCTTAGTGTTTTTTTTCATATTTATAAAATATCTGTAATCTTTCACAGATACATACTAAACCATGCGAAAGTTCGTTGTACCAGTTTTGTTCGGTGTTATCTTGATTGGTTTGTACGCCTACGTAACGCTAAATCTCTGGCTGTATGAGGAAAAACCGTTGCCAAAGGACAGTGTACTTATCATGCATGCAGTTTCGAAACCCGGAAATCCAGAGCATAACCAATCTTCAATATCGGCGTACTCATGAATATGGGCTTCTTAACCGCCAACAATATTAGCTCCTACGATTGTTTCGTTTTCCACGATGTGGACTTTATTCCGCTTGATGACAGAATCTCATACCAATGCGACGTGTCCCCTTTGCACATGTCCGCCTTCAACACAATGTTTATTTAACTCTCATCCATTTCATGTACAAACTAATAACAGGGCACTTAATCATACAGAAAAACATGAAAATGGCCATTCTATGTAAGAATTATAGGAGACTATAAGGAGTTAAATATTGCATAGTTTTCACATACTTGTTCTCTATATACATATTTAAATTAAAAATTAGGTTACCATTGTTAATTCACACGTTGAAATGGTTTCTCATGCTATCATACTTTTTGCTACTTTAAAAACCTTTTATTCAAATTGTTTAATTGTTGTCATGTTAATTTTTATATACATGTAAAAAAATGCAAGATTTTGCATCTTCGACAAGTTTCATTTACAGTCGTTCACCAATTGTTTGCATCAGAAAAACTACATCATCTGGGCTTAGTGTCACATCAATGCCATTCGTATTTTTTTTTAAATAGTGTTGATATGGCAAAATTACATGGGATTTCTTAAGTGTATGCGTATTAAGGTATGTGTGTGCTTTATTGCGATTGGCCTTAGGTACTTGAATATTTGATGCCTTGCACCGCCAGCTTTGAAATAACGCCTATTGTACAGACATTAGATGATTAATCGAATTATTATACGTTTTGACATGTTTCTGAATATGTTTGCTCTGAAACCATCACGCATGGTTTGATGGAAAATAATTAATAGCTCGAATTCCTGCTCCTGATTAAACATGTGTTGCGTTTTCTTTATTATCGACTTTTGCCACAGCAAATCGATCAGATCGATGTTGACTTTGCCGCACCTTAAATTCGTATAATAAAAAATATATTATTATTGATCCCGAAGTATCCATTTTCCCCGCCCTTTTGTTAAATGATTTGCAATGATCTCATAACCGCTATGTGTTATTGTGTATGGGCTTATTGTCCGTTTTTATGCCCCCGAAGATGGGCATATAGTGATCGCACTGTCCGTCTGTCCTTCTGAAATTCCGTCACACTTTGCATTTAGGTTTCGAAAAATGTTCATAACTTCTATGTCGCTACAGATGTAACCTTCATATTTGGTATGTATGTGTATCTCATGGAGCTGCACATTTGTTGTGGTGAAAGGTCAAGGTCAAGGTCATCCTTCAAGGTCAAAGATAAAAACACAAACACATCTCTTGTTCTAGATAGCGAACACTAATTGTAATGAATATGACGAGGTATATTTAATTGTATGTAAGATTATTAGCACAGTTATAGAAATAGTTATAATATATTTGTATAATGTTTCGCAGGCTGAGTGAGGACCGTTATCTGGCAGAATAGGTAGTGATCGTCACAATGATCCCAGGATACCCTTCAACTGATCCCATTGCATTTAACCTATTTATTTTAGCTCAATTGCGTAGAAAGCCTAAGGCTTATTTGAAACCCTCTCGAGTCTGTTTCCTGGGACTAAAACCAGTACTTGGTGTCTTAGGGGGAGATCTAAAGAACGATCCCACTGTGGGGATCGTACCCGTGTCCTCCCGATCGCTAGGCGGTCACCATATCCACTACGCCACGGTGATTCCATTGCGTAAACAATGCATACACACAAGTTAACTGCTTGCGGAAAGATGAGGCACGATGGCTGAAGTATTTAATTGATAATCAGCAAAAACAGACAGAGAGTGGAGTTATTCTTGATTAGAGCAGAACAAGGGGTTTTATCCCGAAGGGTGAATTCAACTCGGTTTGTAATATCGAGTGAACATCACTTTTGTTTCAATGCACAATGTGTCAGTTAAAAGGGAGCAGTGCCACGAAATGTAGTGTTTTGGGGTTCAGCAAGGTGTCAAAATACCAAAGAAGATACTAATTAAACGTGGAAATTTAGTCGATATATCGTTTGATTTCCGAAATCAGAGTACACACATATATGTGCAGTTCACGCGAGGTTATGTTTTGTATCATTGTGTATTTATGTTGTATATCTCAATGAGTTCTTTTTACTGTGTTTGACAACCCTTGGTTTTAAAGTTTACTTCACAGATGTGATTAACGTGTCGATAACCATTCATGAGTCATAGTGTTCTTCATATCATGCCACAATTCACATGGTCTGAGGTCATAGTTTACAATAGTAAATTGGTTTGTGTCTTGCTTTTTTTTGATATGGGGAAAAGATGTGTGTCACTATAAAGCATCAAATGGTTCTACTGAACATCTCGTTAAGGGCCCTATGATCTGCAGTACAGAATCTCAGAACAAACCAAAGCATTAAGGTCGATATAATAAAATAAAAACCGTTTTGCAATCGTAGTTATTCTATATGTGATAGCTGCAAATTTCTCTGGTCCGGACTTAATTATCACGTACAATTACTACACCAAGTATATACTCCATTGATACCAATTCCATCGATATAGGTTAGCAATGGCTGTTTGTTGTATGCGCATCCAATTCACCTGTAGAGCTTTTGGAATCGTAGTGTCCGTCGTGCATCGTCCGTCGTGCGTATTTGTTTTTATTTAAACAACATCTCCCAAACCGGAGGGAAGATTGAAGCAAAATTTTACATTAATGATCCTTGGGAAATCCTCCTTCAAAGTTGCTTAAATCGTTCCAGTCTGCTGCTTATGTAGGTTTCAATAGCTAAACATAATTTTAAGAAACTGAAATCGCAAGGATCAGGGTTTAATATTTTGTGTTTAACATCGTTTAGTGGTCCTATATTAATTTATTCAAATCAGCCCCTGGGGTAAAACTGTACATGCCCAAACGTTACACGATTTAGGGTTAGGGGCATGATTTGGGAACTTGGTAGAAGACCGTCATACGATGTTATAGTCCAAATGCAAACCCTCAGTGCCGTGCAGATTTAGGATAATATTTTTTTCATTAAATAAGTTTTCACTATATACATATAACAGAAACAAGAAATCTCGAGAGAGAGGCCAGTTGTTACACCAAGGGCATAATTTAAACAAACTTGGTACAGGACCACACTACGATGTTTTATGCCAAGTACATAACCTTTGGGCCTTATGATTTTTCTGAGGAGAAGACTTTTTAAGTTTTAACTTCAAGTATTGTACAGAATTCTGGCGTTTTTTTTTCAAGATCTCTCTGAAAATAATGATCATATTAAAACTTCAAAACAATAATCCGGGGTTCACAATCTATATGTAACATTCGTAATTGAAAATATACGATATATAAAATTTGTACAGTGCTTTGAATTAAATAATGTTGTTAAATAAATGTCATCATCTATGGAGTAACCAGGAATGTTTGCCAAAATTTATTTTTCACTTATGACAAATGGTTTAAAATGACAGTTTTGTTTCTTTCCTTTCTGGTCAATACTGTATTTGCATCGTTTGAAGATTATTTTTAGGAAGAAAATTTACATGGTTTGAAAATCTTAAGCCAAATGAGACATCAGATATATGTAGCTTTAAATAATTTCATTCTTTTCAAGTGAGGTAATTAAAATAGTAAATATTTTTTACTACTTCTAATTTGTGTGTATGTGGGTGTATGTTGTTCATGTGAGTAAGACAATATCCCCACGCCGCATAGATGTTATATTAAAAGGCAATTTTGGGTGGGCAAGGCCGATGTTGGTGGGGCCCCGGGGTGGGTAATGTGGACATGGATGGTCGAGATAGACCGTGTTGTCATAAGAGATGTTCAGTATTAAATTGAAGTCAATTGGTGAATAAATGAAGAAGTTATGTTAAAAAAACATTTGGTGGGCGTGGTCTATGTGAGCGGGGCGCCACATGGTTGGTAATAGGCCATGCATAATTAGAGATTGACCGTATTGTCATAAGAGATGTTTCGTATCAATTTGAAGTGAATTGGTGTAGAAATGAAGAAGTTAATGTAAAATAACCTAAAACAATGAGTGAAAATCTCTGACCCGGCCCGACCCCAACCCCCATTTGCCACTATTTCCTCCTACAATATTAGCACTATTTGGAATTTAGCTCTGACCCCTGAGTCAAACGTTATGGGGATTGGGATGAGACCGGGTCAGAGATTTTCACTCATTTGTATATAGGGAAAACTGCCCCGCCCCCATAACTTTTCACCCAGGGGTCAGATCAAAATTCCAAATAGTGCACCGTCGCACATATGCTCATAGCTACCATGTGTGTAAGTTTCAATGTTCTAGTGCTTATAGTGTAGGAGGAGATGGTGGCAAGGACGGACGGACAGACGGCGGAGATCACCACAATATCCCCACGCTTTAAAAGCGTGGGGATAATAAATCAAATAGAAAATACATTATTTTATTAAATATAAATTTTATAATTATAAATGAAATATCAATCTCATATGTGATATAATGCATTTTGAACTGATACTGTTAACGCAAATCTTAATCAAAGTATATTATACTAACCGGATACGTTTTACACGAAGATTATTGTTGCTATAGATGATGGTTGCGTTAACAGTATGTAAAATATCAATTTATACGGAAAAAAAAGTAACACAAGAAAAACACTTTACGGAAGGGTGGCCAATAATTTACGACATGACAATTTGGACCCCCAGACACATGATTTGAACAAACTTGGTAGGGGACTAGCATGCGATGTTCTACTCAAAATACCAAAACTTCTTGTCTTGAGGTTTGTTTTTCAGAGGAGTTTTTTTTTAAGTTTTAACTCTATGCATATAAGGGAAATATGTTATCCCTAGGACGGGGCCATTTTGAACAAACTTGGTAGTGGGCAACCATATTATGTTAATTATTACACATCTGGGCCGTGTCGTTTTAGAGAAGAATATTTTTTGCTTTATCAGTCTATATAAATTATGTGACCCCTGGGGCGTGGCCATTTTCGACCCCAAAGGCATGATTTGAAAAAGTAGAATACCAATGGACGTTGTTACACACCGAATATTAAAAACCCTGACAATTGTGGTTTCAGAGATTTTTAAGAATCTATTTTTAGCTATGTTGACATACATATGCAACGAACCGGAACGATCTGAACAACTTTAAGGGTCACCAAAGGATCATTTCTTTGAAGGTTCGTTAAAATCTGTGTAGGGGTTAAGGAGGATAAGTCGCTAGAAGAAACAGTTTACGCACGCACGTACTGACGGACGACGGACACACTTGCAATTTTGCTCTTTTTCAGTTTAAGATTCTCTTTAACGTGTTCGCTTTTAATATCTATGTTAATATGCATATCGACGATTAAAACGGTAATTTATTTTCTGAAATAAGATTATCGTTTTAAAAGTACCGGTATGTATTAAATGATTGCTACAGATATATCTCGTTCTTTTTTTATAAACGCTCATTTGTGTTTGTAAAATTGAAAATTTGTCCCTGGGGAAACTTTTAGCGGGCAATTTAACAATTGCACGATCTAATGAACTGTCTATGAACGCACCGTAATCTAATTTTTTGGTTTTGATTAACGAAAAACATGTTTTCCAAGTTTGGCCTTTTGTAGTGTTTTATCAGATCTAAATCAGGTGGGACGGTTTTCGTGCTTAATAAGGATTTATGACTTTGATTAATCAGTTCTAACACATGCATAACGACAGTACACGGATCTGTGACTTTGCCAAAGCGATTTTACATCCTAATACGATGGTTTACACCGAAATAATACTCTAGTTACAAGTTTCTATTAATACAACAAGGGCTTACGGGGTTGTTAGTTTTGTTGACATCCTTAACATATGTCAAGATAAGCTACATATTTCAATGATTTTTTTATTATTTATATAAACCCAGACTAAACATATTGATTGATGAGTCCATTTGAACGAGGATGTACTTCTTGACCAAATAGGTTATTTTTCACAACTTATATCTTCTATTTAGAGTGTGTAAGGATGTACGATCGTTTCCACTTTACTGTACGTTATTCATTGTCGTTAAAGCTGAAATAAACCTCATATCACTTTCGGCGTTAAAGTTATACTGATTTTTAGGTTTTTGACAGAAGCCAATGCCAACCAATTGACTGATTGAAAAATGAACTGGTAACAGTAATGCAAAGCGTATGCATACACGCATGTGTTTAGTCAATTAATCGATAAGAAATTCCGAAACAAACATTAAAACACCTAAATAATTATGTAAAGATATCATATTTAGTACCAATATCGATTTTTAATACATTTAATAAAATTAATACAAGGTAATCATAAGCATCATGACTAAACATAAATACCGAGTACCGGTACATTGTGTTCAATACTTAGTTTAAAATCAGATAACATAAACAATAACAACATCATAAACGTTTCTAATTAGGGAGGGGGGATACTCATCAAGTTCAAAATTTCAATGCACCCATTTGCATCTCCTGATTAACACCCATCAGGAGTTGATTAACACAATAACTTTGACACCAAAAGTAATTATGTATCTTGAAAATAATCCCCTACCCCTTAAAAATGAAACAAAGCAACACAAACAGTTGCATTTTCTGCACATTCCGCCAAGTATTTATAAGCTATTCTTACTGTTTACCTATATACTGTTCAATAATTGCTTTCATACTCATTTAAGAACTAGTTAACACTAATACAAGAAGAAATGTTACACCTTAAAGTAACTATATAAATTGATAAATAAATAACCCCAACCCACCCCTTGAAAATGAAAAAAAGGATCACAAAGGTACCATTTTCTGCACATTTTACCCGGTATGCATAAGCTATTCTTACTGTTTGCCTATAACCATGGTATGCTTTCACCATTCTTACAGTCTTCTAAAACTAAAATTCTGATTTGGAAAACTTTGGAAAATATTTTTATTTTAGATACAAAACAAAAAAAATGTGTTTTATTCAGTCACGATGAGATGGGCATAACCTGAACATATCAGTCTTTAGTAGCAAATTAAAATTTGTTTTAGCCTTTCAAGACTTTCTTGTTTATTGTTCATATTCCAGTATGGTTCGGACACTCTTCTCGCATAGATATACCATGCTTCTCTATCCACTGGGCAGTGTCACCTGGATGTTTAAGATTTGCTCAACTCTAAGCAGAAGTGTGCTTCTTTTTCTCGTAAACTGGACCTACAGCTTTATTCTCTGCAGCTTTGCAAATTTGTTCAGACTTCCGTTTACAAGGAACTTCTCAACTTATCCACTTCACTTCAGTATGCCCATCAGGACTAATCTCTTCATCATGAGTTTACTACAGTTGAGTTCAACGTCTCTTTTTGCTTGGGCGGCCAACTTGAAACCTATGATGGATGGAATCTTACCATCCCTAAGCTCCTGGCTCTTTTATAAAATGATTGACCCACTGACTGTCATCAGTGTGCCTAGCTTCTTAAGTCTGTAGTCCACCTTGCCACATTGTCTGTCCATCCCACATTTGTACTGGGGTATCAATGTTACAAGTCTGTTCACGGACATGGTAGTTCATCGGGAAGGTTTCCTCATCAATCCCATAGTCCCTCCTATGACCATGGCAGTCTGCAGATGAGGCTGCATGAGAAAAATCAGCTTCTTCACACAAAGTTGAGGACCTCCTCTGTAAAGGTCTTCTTTATACTACTAAAAAAATTGTCAGACACTACAGGATACTCAGGTGTTGTGAATATTGTGTAGTTTTCGCTCACCAAGCGAGTCTCTTACAGAATTCACTGAGTTGAAAATGGGAAGCGTCTTTATCCATGGGGCGGGCATAGAAGGGCTCCAACTAGGCTGGCAAACACCATGAGGACTTCCTAGGAGGAAGGGAAGCTTCATCACTTCTCTGACGATGCAAGCCATGCGATTGTTAATGTCAGGGTTCTTGCTCAGGAACTCTGTCAGATGGCCAAAGTGGTATATTATGACTGCTGCTGCCCTGGAGATACACCCAACACATGCTGTCTTTGTAGAAAAAGGCTTGCTGTATACCTGCCTTTGATCAAGGAAGAGGATGAATTCCATGTCGCTGTTCCAGGGTTTGTGGTCGTACTCGGGAGCCACCAGCTTAAGGCACATGTCAAGTGCTTGTCCAGCAACACTTACATTCTTGCTGTCTTCATCCAGTTCCACCATGAAACATGGTAGCAGTTGCTCCACATCAGCTCCCAACAACAGCATCACTGTATTCATAGCACTGCTGAAGCCAAGTGTAGTGTGCGTGTCACACAATAGATTCCAGGTTGTACATCTGTGCCAGCTTTGAAAACCCTTTGTTGTGCCCTGTGATTCAGTCATATGTGCATCATGGGTGGGGTGGGGGTTATTTTCATGATAGGTACCAACGTCCAATACAAAATTTCTCGCAAATGACCCAATGCATCATCCCGCAAGTCGGTGTAATCATTTTCTCCTTTTTTGATTTTTATGCCATTTATCCCCCAATGGCCCCATCCATATTCTAATGCATGTTCTTACTAGTAAATATCTTATTCATACATCAATTAGTGCCAATATACTTAATGTATTGAATTATTGTGAATATACACTATGATTTTGTCAAAACTTTCTATATGCGCATAAATACCGCCACCTTTGCCAACTAGTGGGCGGAGTTTAAACTTTGCACGTGCGCGCGACGTCAATCGTCAAATCGTCTATAGTAAACCCTTCCGTACGTGTTAATAGCTGGATATATACATATTCCAACTCTATCCTTAAACCGATAATACAGTATAATCATGATTTCTATTTTCAGAACCAAAAACGGGAAAATATTGACGATAAATGTGTATAAGAATTTCCTTAGCACAAACGTCCGCCATTGTACATGTCATGATGATGTAATTCCCATTGAACATGCGTAAATCACGTAACGCGATTTGCGAACATCGAGCACTTTTCATATTTCGTAATAACGACCAATCAACAAGTGAATTTAAATTTAGATTGAATGCCACATGTACTGAATTTCAGAAAATTGGGCAAAAATGAATGTGAATTTATGAGAATTAAAAAAAGCGTCACTCTGTAAATCATACCGAGTACCAATAATAAAATTGACACGTCTTTTTTTTTCAAATTAAACATACGTGTTGTCGATTTTATTTGTTGTGCTTTGACATACTATAATGTGTATGCAATAAATTATGGACTTGGACTTGGACTTGTTGTTACCATGTATCATTGAAGGTCCTCGTTTTAAGGAAGCGCACCCGTAATGATTTCTCGCTTTTTTTCTAAGATCGTAGAGCCTTTTTTACCTGTTTACTTATGGATATCTAATTTAAGCAGAAGCGAATGTGTTGTCGTCGTGGCCGAGTGGTTAAGGCTTTTTACTAGAAATCTTTTCGGATCTTCCTGCGCAGGTTCGGATCCTGCCGACACCGCATACTTTTTGCGACGCGTTTTATTTCTTTTCTAACGTAATTTGATTTAATATAGCATTTAAGCTATGTTTATTGTTAAATATGTTGCAATTTTTATGCAAATTCTTCATTTTGTTAAATTAAAAGAACGTTATGGCTAAATTGGGTGATTTACTGCTGAAAATACGAATCATGCATGTTGCATTTTTATTTTTATTACAGAAAGTAAACGGTAAATCTGTCTATTTCTTTGTATTATTGTTGTATATAGTGTATATATAAAAACTAAGTTCAAAATATTACTTAAATGAAGCTATTTTGAATTGTTTGACATTTTGTTTTTAACCAATCCAATTTCAACTTGGCTGCAACCACTTACATTTCATGGCGCTCTTCCATAGATAACAAGTTATAAACAATAAATGTCTGTAACAGAATACTTATTTCATCTTGTTTAAACCGTAAACTACTTAACTGCATCTGTACACACCAACTGCATGTCCATATTTGGAAATCTGGATGAATTATTTAACTTTCATATACCCCAGGGGTGCAAATAAACTGGACAAAAGCCGAGCGTGGAAGTGGTTTTGAAAAAAGCACTATTTTTTTTTTAAAGCATGGAAAGCCTATCTAAAACTTTGCATGTAGTTCAGTGAAATGGTGCTGATTAAGAAAATACATTAGATTTTATTTGGAAAGGTGCCCATTACGGGTACGCTACCTTAATCGATGATCATTAATAACACCAACACAGTTATGCTTCTGAAGACGCCAATTAATTTAGTTTTGCCACTGTCAATCAAACCTGTGAAAACCCTTTATCGTATTCAAGCGACACTTGCATTAACAGCTGGACATGTTGAATAGCAAGACCCTGATACTTGGTTTGTAGGCGGAGTTAGGAAAATCAATATTGGCAACTCGCTGAGCAATGCACTGCATACAGTAGCTCGTGGGCGGATTTAACAGAGCGTGAATGACCGTATTTACTGTCGAGATTTGTACGTCCTGTGTATAAGAAAGCAGCGTACATGCGGATTATTCGACGTCCAAAGGACTTCCACCGTTTGTAAAATGCACCAACGACTGCAGATTTCGGGCGGTAATGAACGCCCATTGACAGAAGCGCTCAATGGGCACACATGTTCTTACCAAGTTTCAAATAGACCTAGTGACCTAGTTATTGACTCCACGCGATCCTGGTTCGCACTCGGCCGATCAATCATTGGGACAAATGTTCTGACCAAGATTCATGAAGATTTGGGCAATATCTTCTAAAGTGTTCACAAGCTTCCTTTAATTTTACCTTGTGACCTAGACCAAAAATGTTCTGACCAAGTTTCATAAAGATTAGGCAATAAATGTGGCCTATAGAAAGTTGACAGGTTTTTTCTATTTTTTGAGTTTTTGACCTAGTTTATAACCCCAGTTGATCCAGTTAAAGACCCGGCCGATATATCATTGGGACACATGTTTTGACCAAGTTTCATGAAGATTGGGCAATCCATGTGGCCTCTAGAGTGTTCACACGCTTATTATTTAAATTGACTATGTGACCTAGTGTTCGAACCCACGTGACCCAGTTTAAAAAATCGCCTGAGATATAGTGGGGACAAATGTTCTGACCAAGTTTCTTTAAGATTAATAAAAAATGTGGCCTCTAGAGTATTATCCCTTTCCATGTCCCAGGTTGGTGTTAGGGTTGGGGTATGATAAATTTGTGAATATGGTTCGGGTTCGGGTTAAGGTTAGGGTATAGTCTCCAAAAGAAGTTTGGCGGAAATGGTCACGTGGTTAATGGGTGATCAAATGTTTATTTTATAACATTGAACAGAAAGCTGTATCACGAATACAATATATTAAATGCTTAATGGAACACGGCGTTGGTGTTGCTGGTACTGCCATTTTGTGGTAATTGCATACATTCGTTAACACAACACTGGCATTGATGCAGCAGCATGATGGTAATGCTGCAATCCCTACGGTAAGCACGTGTTTTCGGTGAATAGTAACGCTGTTTATCGCTATGATGATGATGTTGATGATGAAACCACATTTCAGCCATTAAATTGGCTCTGATATAAAAGAGAGAAAAAACACTCTCTATCCAACATTCGACTTCAACCAAGATTTGAACCTAAATCTTTCACTGAAATAGTGAATATGTTAACCATTACACTAAGCAAGTTGTGTTGTTGAACAGAAATAATTAACTGTTTCTACAATTTTCTAACACACATTATTTATTTTAAACATTCAAACAACTGTGTACACATGATAATGATGATGATAATTATCAAGAGTATAATATTGTTGATGAGAATAATGGTGACGGCAATAAAATGGCATACAAACACCATTATGACTTAATCGGTCATATATCAAAACAAAACATAAAGATATCTACCTAAATGTGTACATTCGGAACTTGACCAAGTGATACTATAGAATTGCAATTTTCCTTTACACATAATTGTCCTGTAACCAGCTGAAAATTTAATTAAACAAGAGGACCAAAGACCATAGGTCTCTCACCTGAGAACCTAAGGAACTAAACAAATCTAAGCAGCTTTTGTGATGTATGTATAATAAATGTTTTTTCGTTCTGACCTTGCTTTTTACCTAGAACCATTTTTATGCCCCGAAGGTGGGCATATAGTGATCGCACTGTCCGTCTGTCCATTCGTCTGTCCGTCTAAAATTCCGTCACATTTTGCGTTTAGGTTGTGCGTTTAGGTTTCGAAAAATGTGGATTTTTTTGCAAAATTGATCATAGAAACTTGATATTTGGCATGTATGTGTATCTCATAGAGCAGCACATTTTTAGTGTTGAAAGGTCAAGGTCATCCTTCAAGGTCAAAGGTACTCTTGTTCATGTCTGTATAAAGAACCATTGCAATCTATATACAGTATGTTAAGTTGGTCATGTGAAAATAAATGTTCGCAAGTTAACGTATTCTTCGATAGTTTCCATGCATGTTTCCTTTATATTTACAACAACCTCCGTTTAATTGGTTTATTTCTTATGATGATCCAAGAAGTGGTCTCGGTGACCAAGTTTTTAACCTTCTTTCTTGATAATATAATTGTATATTCATGAATATATGATAAAACTAGAACATGTGTCCCGCATGAAGGATGCCCCCGCCTTCAACTTTCGTCTCAAAACACCACTTGTGCCGAAAACGAATGCACCAAAACAACCACGCGAAAAGGTTCATGTACTGTTAAATATTAATGCACAGTTTTTGTCGCTCTTGCAGCAATAATCAATTTTTTAGTTCTGAAACCATGAACGGTAATTAGTGGGCATTGATATATAAAGTGTACGACTGGTAATTTATCTGACAAAATATTTCATACGGTACCGTAGTATATGCCATAAGGTAAGTGTAGTCCAATTAAAAAGTATAATTTTAATTGTATAACATATTATTTAATTTTGTATCTTTATAATAATGTTTATGACTCATCATATCATTAAACATGTTATCTTTAATACAAGTGAGTAGGTAGTTAATTCTCTAAGTAAATAATCAAATAAATACAGCAATAGAGTATGCCACCCTTCGAAGAAGAGGGGGTATATTGTGTTGCTGGATGTCGTTCGGTCGGTCTGACGGTCGGTATGTGTGTCTGTCGGTAGACCAGTTCGTTTCCGATCAATAACTTGTGAACTGATTGGCCGATTGACTTGATACTTCATATGTGCATTGGCGTTGGACAGTAGATGACCCCTATTAAAATATGGGTTCACTAGGTCAAAGGTCAAGGTCAGTGTCACAATAAGTGTGAAAATCGTTACCGATCAAACATAAAGGCATGACAAGTGACAGAGAAGTGTGTCTTCAAACATATTGTGTTGCTTTTTAGAGAGTATAGCATTACACAACTTGAATATAAATATTGAGTATTGTGTAGCCTATAAGAGAAATGTGTTTTGATTAATATTAATTTTCCTTGTATTTTATTATCGGAAGACAGTGATTTCGAGCGTATTGAAGCTCAAATGTCTCTTTAAGATATAAAGCTTATGTTTTCAATATTTGCGTCAAAATACCAAAACAAACCACAACCATGCACGCTGTGCTTATGCCGGGTGAGGAAAAAATTACTATGTTAGATATTTTCACTCTAAGTCATTCTGAGAATGTATTTTTGTGTATTTTTTTAATCACAACCTCTACTATCTCTCACTCAAAATTGATCACTTTTACTATATACACGTGGTACCGCAACCCCTTTCTCCCGCATCATATCATACACACTTTCTACGCACACTTCAAGTGTCGAAAGGTACAAAAAGAGAGCCATTGTAAAATCCACACAATCTGTATCACACATCAATCAGCTTAATATATACTCATTTTATGGTAAAAAGTAACACCATCGTGTCTGTTGCTCGATAATAACCAGTAATTGGTTCGTTGAAGAGTTTCCTTGTGTTGAGATCTAACGCGGGACCTCCTGGTCTGAACACTCCGACTCCCCCAGTATTGCAAAGTCTTGCTACGCCCGCGTTCTTAAACGGATGTGTGCGACAGGCACACGTGTCAATTTATATTTTTTAATCAGTAACTGAGCAGCTATCTTGTCGAATATAACTGTTCAAAGGTGTATGTACGTATATCTTTTTTGTATCCTTTTTCTTATTAAACAATATAGATAAATGGGAATGCATAATGAACGGGTTATATGATAATTAAGATGTAAGATCATCAAAGAATATGTATTTGATAAACTGGACAACTTTGTGTCGAATATCAAAATTTTGAAACAATCGAGCGTTGTGTGTATGATATATGAGTGTTGAGGTGTTTTGCTGTTTTAAAAGGTGTAAGCTTTAAATAATAAAAAAAACATGGTTTGATTCATCATTATTTATAGAACGATTTGTAGTTTTGGTACGTATAAAATCCGCACATGTCATTCATCAGAACGACATGGAGTTGTTGCTGCGTTTGGCGATACGCAACGCAAAATCGAACAGCTTTACTATTCACTAACAATCTGACATGTTTTCTGTAATTTAAAATGTTACAATGAAATGTAAACTTTACTTTTTATGCTCAGGGTCACAAGTGTTTTCGTTATTTATTTGGATAGTTTATACAACATTGTGTTTGGTGTCTATACAATTATCATGATGTATCATAATAGAGTGCTCCGTTTAAGAATCGACATTGAGACCTCAATTGAAATGGGGAAGCGAAGTTAGTTTTAATCAGTGTGTTCTAGTTTGTGTTAATATGCATACGAAATTAAAATAAGAAAAAATGTAATTTCAGTATGCATTGACAACACGTAACGTCAATGTATACATTGCACAAATATAGAAAAACATCGGACTTTTAAAACGTACGCCTCTATTTTATATTAAGAGATGCTTTCACAGATTTTCGTATTATTTTTAAATGTCATTTATTGTATAAACAATAACATATTATACAAAGGATCAGTAGAATAAAACTCTTCTGCTTATTGTTATTCACTCATTTAGCTGGACCATGTTTTTGAAATGTCTCGATGTAAAACAAAAGTCATGGCAGTGCATGTATATTACACATGCTTATTTTAAGACGTAATTTCTTACGTTAAAAAACTAACTTCGAAAGATCAGACATTTACCTTTTACTCTTAAATAACTCTTCATATTTGAAGACGGCAAGAGAACTCAGACTTGAATCGTCGGTATCTTGTTTTTGTGTAGTGTAAAAATGCTCATGGTGGGATTTCATAAATAATATTTTTGATATCCATATTTTTTTCATAAGTGTTATTTATTCACGTGTTGTGTTCTATTTTGAATCATACACGTTAAACATCCTCAATATTGGACTTTGAAATTCTTGCTGTCATGATTGTTCAATTTATTTGAGCAAGAGCAAACAATACAATAGGATCGGAGTATTAATCGATTTATTTACATTACAATTTTTACTTTCAGAAACCGATCGATAATTGTGTCGTGTTCTGAGAAAACTGGGCAAAATGCATGTGCGTAAAGTGTCATCCAAGATTAGCCTGTGCAGTCATAACAGGCTAATCAGGGACGACACTTTCCGCCTAAACTGGATTTTCGCTAAGAAGAGACATCATTTGAACGAGAAATTCCATAAAAGCGGAAATTGCCGTCCCTGATAAGCCTGTGCGGACTGCACAAGCTAATCTGGGATGACAATTTACGCACAAGCATTATGCCCAGTTTTCTCAGAACGCGACACAATTAAGATGCCGAGTGTGCCTTTAATTGTGGTTTCAGACATAAATGTATATAGGCGATTGAAAGGGTCTAGCTATGATTAACAATGATGAATTCAGGTCATACCTGACAACTTTTTTGTTTCATTATGTCGACAGGGAGGGGAAACTAAAACAAATATATATTTAACGACTAATCCGAGCTTAGATTTGCACATAATCACAACTTAAATTGCTAAATGATAACTTTGGATTGGGATTTAAGTGAGCAGTTGTAATTTTATTAATGGATCAAATCACCTAGGAAAAGTGTTGAACACATCCTTTGCTATGTGGCAGCAGACGTGCTTTACATGGTGGCTAATAACCATATGTTTGTTGTAATCAAATAACACGCTATTTTTTGTATCGATATTCGGAATAAAGGATACGCAAATCCGTTGTACTAGTTCTAGAAAAGCCAGTAGCATCTGCGCAACCATAGACAATAGATGCGATATTAATGCTAAAAGCCTCTATAATGCTAAAAAATCAACGACAATTTCGTAATATATTTCGTAAAATAAAGTTAACATATAAATAATCAGTGTTCCTTATAGCAATAGCCGAAATTTCAACGTTAGATATGCTCTGGTAACATAGTTTTTTTTTTGTAAATACAAAATGCTCGTTTTTATTTATTTGTGAAACAATTATTTACATTTTAATTTCCCGTAAATATATATATTCATACGACACACAAACACTAAAATGGTACCATGTTAGTGTTCATGTGTCGTATAGACAGATATCGTTGCGGGAACTTTTAATGGAATTAAATATGCAAAAAAAACGATCATTTTGTATCTACAAACATCTATGTTACCAGACCAAATCTGGCGTTGAAATGTCGGCAATTACCATAAGGAACACTGATTTTTAATTGTTTAACTTTATTTTACTTAATATTGTACGAAATTGTCGTTGTTTTTGAGTAGTAATGGGGCTTTAATCAACATTCTTGTAACCCGACCATCCCTGTATAAAAGCCGTTTACCATAACATATTGAACAATGTGTGGCCGTTTTGAATAACTATGTTATTGATGTTGTAATGTTTTCCTTTATGCATTTTTTGCAAAATGTACCAAACCCATAGCAGGGGCGTATCGAAGGGTTTTTCACAAAATATATAATTGCATATTTCACATTTGCATAAATCTCTACTGCTATAAATGCTTTACCGCGACTGCTTAAAGTGTCATCGGTGGTGACAGCTTTTATTGTACAAATAAACATTTTAAGTGGGCTGTTTCGTGTCCGTGTGTTATATCTTATTACAGCATTCAAATACAGCGCGTTACGGGATATGTGCATAAGCTGTTGCATCGATATTGAATCTGCATATAAATGTTTATTGTTCTTCAATCACTGTTAGATAAATATTCACGTCCCAAATATTATGTCAGGCCTAAACACCTCAGTTTACTTTTCCAAACTCGTTTCTTATTCCTGCGTCTTTAATTACAAACGTTGTTTTTTGTAGGTAACTGCTTCTCATCATGAAATGGATCATATTACAAACTGATTAAAATAATATGAGTAAATGACTGATATTACAAACTACGAATATTCACCGGCGACTTTCAAATAATTATTGAAATTTGAAAAAGATGCAATGTTAAACGCTTCACAATCATGTTTACTTTTATTCACCTATTTTGGTTTGAAATCTACACAAATTGTTTCCCTTTCGTCTTCTTTAAACAAAAGGCGTTTCTAAAAATGAATCAGGAAAAAATAAGACGACCTCTACTAAAACGGTGTAACGTTAAAACGACCCAAGACATTATTGAAACGTCACCACAGGTAGTCAAAACGGCCCCACTAAAGGTTAAAACAGCCCCTCTTATTTAATCAAAATCATATTATCACATTAGAAATTTCCTTATATATTCGTATATGTTCTGATAAGATCCCGTAGTCTGTGATTCGATTGTACTAAGTAAATTTCGTTCTCGATTGATACTTCAGCCAAAGCAAATGCAAGCCAGATTTGACGTGAGCTTAGTTTAAACCTATTTATTTTAGCTCGATTTTATCGAAAGCCTTAGGCTTATTTGAACTGCTCTCGAGTCCGTTTCCTGGGACTGAATACATATATTCGTTTTTTGTTGATTTTGAATCTTGTCAATTATAGCCCGAATATGATTATTCATATCTATTTTTTTCATAAAATGGAAAAGGACCGTTAACACTACATCAATTGTAATTAGTATTGAAATCAACTATCAACAACACTAAACACAGTTCAGAGCAAGATACGAAATATGAATACATGTTTCAAATTAGAGAACTTTTTTTTAAATTAATATTTTGTCATTAACTCATTTTACCATCTAACGCTATTAATTAACTTGATTCAATATTTTGACAATTTGACATAATTGTTTGTGTCATGTGCTGGTATAAATTTTAATTGTTGTATAATTCTAAAATCTATTAATAAACATGTAAATGATAAATCTTTGATTAATCGAACTGAAATAAAATACTGTTGTTTGCATGATAAAATGAAAGTAATAAAGTCACGTAAGAAATATGTGAATATAAGAAAAAGCAGGGGAAAACCTAGATTTGCAATTCCTAAAATTGACATTAAGTTATTCAAAGTTAATCTTAACACTGTCATGGAATATAAATGAATTGTATTGTTCATTTACAAGTGATTGGATACTTTAACATACATTGTAAGTTCTGCTAAGGATACAGATGTTTCAATCTTGCTTGTCTCCTATTCTAATTCAAGAAATATATGAATTGCTAACTCATTTAATTATATTTGTTTCGATTTCGAATGTTTTATCCCCATGTATACAATACTATATACAAAACAAAGGTAACTCTCATATGATGATATACATTCAAAAAGACGTTAAGTTGTACAGTTATATGTTATGCGACATAGCACACGTAACTCAAAAAATCGTTGTGAACATTCAAATATTACAAGCGAATTTTCTACAAGTACAGATCGACAATTGAACAAAATTAATAAGAGTATGAAAGATAGAGAGTAAGAGCTATACATATGATAATTTGAAATAAACAGATTTTTTAACATTAAAGTAAAAAGACTTATCTATATTGTTTTGACAAGCTTCATAAAACAATACATCCAGAAGCCGAAAAGCCCAAGTGGACAAAGTAACTGTATAGTGTTTATAAAGTAAAAAGTTCATAAGTATACAAAGTAGTAAAGCGTTTTGATTGGAAAAGTACGTAATGTATTATAAAATATCGGTTTATAATATAAACAAGCACATTCTTTGAATTGATATCCACCGTCGAATACATTGTGTTTTTTTATTGGTGCACAAGGGTGAACATGGTAATAACTGTAAAATAACAAAGTGTTGTGTTACTGGTTTTATTCATTGCATTGTTTTTCATTTATATCTAAACACCGATGAAATTTTATTTTATACCATATTATCTGAGATATAGCCATGAGTATTTACATTATACAAAAGCAAAGAAAGGGCGATTGCTCTTATTTATGAAAATGTAGAGGTATATGGTTCTTGTGCATGGCACTTCTCCTCATTGATATCTATACACTCATGCAGTTTCATGCTGAAATAGTATATAGTTTCTGAGATATACCGCTACTACTACTAACAGTAGCTGACTAGACCCAATTACAACTTAAACATTATCAAGATTCACAGCATTTTGAAAAGAATCAACAGTTGTACAAACAGTAGC
Source organism: Dreissena rostriformis (assembly GCA_007657795.1). NCBI lineage: Eukaryota > Metazoa > Mollusca > Bivalvia > Myida > Dreissenidae > Dreissena > Dreissena rostriformis. Next base: position 9,362 of record VMBQ01009908.1, on the reverse strand, counting down.
AGTTAAGAGACATGAAACAAAAAAACATAATATTTACGAGGTTATGGTATACTTGTAGAAACAGCCTGGGCCGCACAATGAAGAGGCAGCCGGTCGATCTGGAGAATAGCGGGAAACTTGCCGGACCGGAAGTACTAGGCCACTTACTCAAGATGTGTCTGCGTTCCCTGAAGATACTCACCCTGGCAGCTCTAATAACAGCCATTGTGTCCCTCGTGTTGAGTCTTTACTATACGGGGCATATACAGAGGAAGAACTTTCAGTGGAAAAGGCTTGAGATTCGGCAAATATTAAACGGTCTGGATGTAATATCAAGATCTCACGAAGTGGCTACTACGATGATCGGGCCACCCGCAACTACAACGTTGTCACAAGAGCTTCGGGCGATATCGCCAAACATTGAACTCGATAGGCTCATAAATGCCTCATCTGGCGAAAAATATCCAGTAACACTCAATGGAAACTATATGTTTGAAAATCCAACATTATGTGCATCAGTGGAAGATCTCTCGGTACTAATAATAGTGCATACGGCGCCGGACCACTTTGAGCATCGGCTTACGATACGCAGGACATGGGCGAACGACACGTACTACCGTAAGTTAGGAGTGTCCAGAGTGCTCTTCCTGCTAGGGCGAGTGGAGGATGCAGCGCTGCAAGAAAAGATGGAAGCCGAGTTCAAGGAGTACCGCGACATTCTGCAAGGAGACTTCCGTGACGCCTACCGAAACCTCACTCACAAGGGCGTGATGGGATACCGGTGGATAACCGAACGATGTAGAAACGCAAAGTTTATTTTAAAAACTGACGACGACATCGTTGTCAATATGTTTCATTTGTTTACTCGTGTGCTACCAAATTTTAAGAACAAAACGAAACATATATTTTGTAATCATATTTACGCCGGAACGATGGAGATAATTAGGGAGAAGAAAAGTAAGTGGTATGTGAACGAAAACCATTTTAGGGGAAAGAATAAGTTTCCGGAGTACTGTAGTGGGTTTATGGTTCTGTTTACAAATGACGTCATTCCGGCAATTTACAGAGCAGCCAAGTTGACACCATTTTTCTGGGTTGACGACGTTTACCTATATGGGTTGGCTCCCAGCCACGTGTCTGGAATAAAGTACAGCGATATGAAAACAACTGACAAAATTAATAACGTGAAAAAGGCGCTAAGCTGCTACAGAAACGTGACTGAAAATTTCAGCAATAAGTGTGATTATTTGGTGATTATAAACTCAGAAAACCATCAACTGAATGAGGGACTTTGGGTGGAAATGAGAAATCAGTTCGAACATCAGCTGGGTACCAATTCTTCTTTACCTAATACACAACCACCATTCAACCTCAATTGACTTAATATCATCAACTGTATTGAGAAAATGGTTTGTACATTGAATGGTTATTTCAAAACGAACACATATTTATTATGTTAACGCTGTAGCATAATATAGCGATTATACTCAGTACTCTCACAGGCCTAATCAGGGTTTGCAATATAAACAATGTGTACAGCTGTAGACATATTTGTTAGAACAAATATTATATTTAGTCATACACTTCAAATGTGTGCGTGTATGCGTGTGTGCATGCATTCGCGTATGTGTGTTTGTTCGTGTATGTATGATATGTATGATGCGTTTGTCAAAGAGCTGCATCTTTTACACGAACGATGCATTGTGTGAAGCAACTGTTTGTTGTACCGAGCACAAATAAATGTGTTTCATATCAAAACGTGCTTACTATTTATTCATGTAGGTGTGTCGTTAAGCCCAAAATTTCGGCGGAACTGATCTTATGGCAGTAAATCTGTTTACATGGTTGCTCATAAAATACCTGTTGTATGTGTTTTTATTGTTAAATTTGTCGTATCAAGTGGCATTATATATGTGTATTGTGTAATGATATGATTTATCATAGCCAACAAAAAGAATATAACTATTTCAATAAGTTCATTGTTTCTAACTTCTCGCTCAACTGTATTGTATCATACAGCTATAATTAATCTGCTGATACGTTCAGCAACAAAATTATCATCGCGATTTTAAAACATACCACTATAAATATAAATGTGTGCATGTGGAATGGTGTTCATGATATTCAGAGTTTTGTTACAAATTGTCCTTGAGTAAACAAGAATGCGAAAAGGAACAGAATATCGATGGAAATTTAAATGCGTAAATATTTATGTGCATGCTTTGCTTACATAATGTGTAGAAAAAGAGCATACATATAATGAAGGTTTTTTTCATTTTACTCAGGCCGAAATGGTAATGAGCTATCCGCAGATTTATTTGTTCTTGCCACTGTAAAAGCCTTTCAAGGTTCATTTATAGTGTTTACAATAAGTATTGTGAGTCTGCTTAGTAAACACATGTTTCATTTTTGCTTCTTTTATGTCATCTGTAGTTTAATGTTCGATATAAATTTAAAAAAACGTACAAATATGCGAGTGAAAGATAGTTGAACCTCTCGTACATTTTGTTAATGAAACTACATGTATTGCAGTTGATTATAATAACTATACGTTGCAATAGTAATAATTCCGAGTTCGTTCTGTCACGTACGCAATTGAATATCTCGTGTGCGCTGGAGTGATTTTTTAACAATTGCATTGTGATAAATTAAAGTATTTACTAGCGTTTACGAATATAATTATGTTAGATATTTTCGAACCATGATAGCAAGTCAACAACTCAATAACTTATTTGTGTCATAAATGATAAGGAGATGAAGGATACAAAGAGAACCTACAATCGCTAAAAGAAAAAGAAGAATTTGAAAGTAAATTTCGATAGCTTGCACAACAAAATGCCAGACTGGAAGCTGTATGTTCAGAGGAAGGGCAGGATGCGATACGAAATCCTTCGATAACCGACCAGAACGCGAGTAAATTGAATGAGAAAGTTAATAAAACACCAGTTTATGTGTTTTCTTTAAGTGTCTCCTGTCCAACGGACTATATGAGACCGATCGAAACAAACCGCAAAGAAGCCTATAAAATGGCAAAAATGTATCATCAAATGTAGCGACAAAGCTAAATACTACTTCGATCGTAGAGTGCGGGAAATGAAACTTGTTTAAGGTGACAGAATCCTCATCCAAAATTTTGGATTGAAAGGAAAGCAAAGGCTTTCTCATGTCTGAGGCGAGCAGGTTTATCGGAAAAAATATCAGCCTGACCCAATAATACATGCATTGAATGTGCAAAAATAAGATGAGACCGGGAAAATCAAAACGCTTCATACAAACAACTTATTAACATCAAAAGACCTACTAATAACAATTGACACTAACGAAGTATTTCAATATCTTCTCCACCAACAGTTTTTTTCTCAGAATGTTTCACGTCCAGATTCGAAGTGATCAAAGATTGTAAGTAAATAAACATAGATATTAATTTAGAAAAATGCTTTAATCCATTGTGTGACTCAGAGTTATAGTGACTAATTCAAGCACTGAGGCTTTTGCACTCTTATGTCCTTTATCATCGTTGTCTTAAAATCTGGTTATATCAGGCCAGAACTTCTTATTTACGATTTCTGATCTTTTATTTAAGGGAAGTGATAACGTGCCCACAATATACGAGGCAAAACATACACTTCTAAAAAAAAGATACAATATCGGATCACCGCCATAAAACAGTCAATGCCAAACATTTGTTTAATTATTATTTATTTTATTTCGGGGGAGGGGTATTCGGTTTTAAGGCCAGCGAAACATTACCTTACTTCTAAATCATAAAAAAGAAGTGTAAAAAAAGATTAACGTAATTTTTACATGTCCAATTAACGTAAATAAATCATTTTAATTCGCCTACGAACAAACCATCGTATTAAACGCAAAAATATTTTTATTGGAAATCACTTTCTTTCCGCAATGCCATGTCATCACCAATTCTACTGAGTCGAGTGTAACTCTTAGACTCGTTCACTAGTTAAAAACTCAGAGATTGCACGGACACGATCTTTATCGAGCAGGTCGTATGTCCAAGTAAGTCACTTTTTTACGTCATTCTACTTCCCCACCCCCTCTCCGCCCGCTCAAGAAAACATTGTTTAGCGATGCTTGCCAGACTGTTGTTATAGTCCAGTGCTGTAGAGTTCCACGACATCCGATTGAAACCTTATCTTTCAGATGGGAATTTTCAACGTTTGAAACACCGTCAGTCTGTCACATGGTTTAAGATGTCGGGGACAGGATCCTGCGTAATTGACAGTACCAATTTGGACATAGTTTCTATGAATATTCTTGCCGCTGGTCACGGGGGATTGAGACTGTGTATTGACCCACTGTTCTCGTGGACTTCTGGGTCATACAACTGGCCCTAGCCTAAACATTTCAATGCCAAGCCTCTAGGATAATATAGTGTTTAGTTCAACGTTTTGTCTGTGTAAGTCGTTGAATATTGTTTTATGCGCACAATTTTATTTACGATATAAATTTTAATGGAATTAATTGTGACACAAAAAACTAAAAACAAGACTTTTGCTATAAGGAACATTGACTTTTTATTGGGTATTTTTTTTTCGAAATACTTTACAAAATTTCCGTTGATTTTTGAGTGTTTATGTTACTTTAATTAACGGGGCTTAAATGAACCGAATTTGCTGTTAAAGTGGAATAAGTATAAAATACTGGTAATAGAGACGTTTTTCTTATAAGTTTGGTAATTTCCAATGGCGTGTTTGGTAAGTGCTTTTCTGGCATCTATTAAGCGAACATGTCACCATTATCTGTATTTATAAATTCGCGAAACATACTGATTCTGATATATTTTGAAACAATTGCCTAAAGGTATACTATGTAGAGTCCTCCTAGCAACAAATTAGAAGTCATCCATTTAGGTTTAGGTTTATTCAATATACAATAGGCATACAGTCCATGAGTATACATGTTCAAAACATAGTAACATATATAAAAGCATGAACATGTGATCAGTATTGAAATTCATAAGTTGTATCAGTATTAATACATGAAAAGGTCTAGGACAATTAGAGTACAGCATTTAGAATCTGATAATGATAAACAATCTAGAATTTAACAATCGTATAATGATACAATAAACAACAAAACAAAACGAATCTTCAAGATAGCGAGAAGTCAAGTTTGATGTATACATTATACACAATTAATCAAATATATTTAACATGTATTTGCATATCTTGAAATCAAACCGAATTTGCTTGCTGTACACCTTAAATAATTGCGAGAAATTACATCCGACATTGCGTACTACGGCCCCAAACAATTGTTTAATCCATTACGCTCTCCGGTTAGCGACGTTGGTTAGTACACGCACTTCTCACTTAGGTGACCCGGATTCAACCACAGTCTGTTTTGGTAAACGCCAACATTTTCTATTTTATTAAGTGCTGAAACGATCTGCTTTACAGTTCATCAGCATCTCTACATTTGACGCATATACCAAATATAACTTGCCTTTTTGTGTAATTATATTTAAATGAACTCCGATCATGAAAAACCTTTCAGTTAACTGTAATGAGATACATAAACATATAGATTAGAAATATGCTTATAGTTTTGCTTTTAAATTATCCAGCGAAATATATTTACAATGGTTAAAAACTAGAATTGTACACAGATTTTTGGGAACCAAATCTCTGTTACAAAAAAATGAAACTTGCAGATTGTAATTTATGTTGTTTTTTGTAACAAAAATGAGGAAACATTAACTGATCTCTTTTGGGAACGTGAACACATCCAATCTATAAGCATAAATATTGTAAGGTACCCCACCCTAAGGCACGGGTAATGTTATTTCTGTTGATTGTCTTCTGACTCTGTGCCCCGTGTCAGGATGGCACTTTCAAGAATGTGAAGAACACAGTCGCAAGGTTTCATAATCGAGGTTTAATCAATATTGGAAGTTATTCCAAACGCACCAATACTCGTATAAATAAAACATCATATGCAGGAATGTACACTAACATTATCATGATCCTATTGTAAATTCAATGAACTATACGGACATTAAAGTCGCTTTCATCAATTCTTTGTATCAAACGTGTTTTAAAGTAAATTACACTTTTATTTACAACACAATTTGTGCAATAGTATATAAACATAAGATTTATATGTTTACATCCAAACATTTATATAGCATGTATGTGCAAGTTAGTAGTGTGTAACACGTTTTGAAATATAAAACGGTGTGTATTGTATTGTACATGAATTCATGTTCGCGGTTTTATTTTCAGTGCATTTACATAACAACTGTTAACTATTCTACATTTAACATATATGTGTGCACTATTATATGACTAAAATAACATAACATTTCATGTACTGAAAAAAAGTTTTATATTGATCACTCACTACTTTGTTTATTATTCCCTTGCAGATGGACACATACGTCTAGAAACATGACTGACCATCAAACAGTTGTCACATTCCCTCAAATAACACTATTATGTGTAAATTGTCTATATTAACATAACTGGAATAATTATATGAAAAATAACAGATTTCATTAATATGCAAAAACATCAATACATATCAAAAAAATATTTATCAATAAACATGAATATGTATCATTTAAAGCTGAGTGAAATATTATACAATTTTTTTACTAGAGGGCCATTTGATATGATATTAACTGGAAGAAAGGCCTAGCCAATAATATTGTTCTGTCTGTGAATATCATTAGATCTTATTCTACGGTTATTGATGAGTTTCATAGTATAGTGTGTTATTGCTATTTTGCTAAGTTTATCCAAATCATATGCTTATGGTAGAAAGTGCGATATAGTACATATATTGTGTACATAGTGAACAATGTAAAACTCTTCTTCTCAGAAACCACACGTCATAGAGGTTTGGTATTTGCAAGCAATATTGTATATTGGGCAGAAGGTCACATGTTTTTGTGATATAGCAAAATATCTTAACAAATATTAGCCTCTTAAATCACAATACCCACAGCTTTGATACTGGTATGTGAAATTAGATAGTTGTACTCTCCATATATTGTTTAAATCAAATCACTGGGGTACAAAACGACAATGTAGTCACATAATATATCGACTTTTATAGTGAAATAAATTTGAAATTCTTCTCTGAAACAACACGGCAAAGAAGATTAATATTTGGAATGTACAATACTATAGCGGTTCTTTACCTAGTTTGTTAGCATCATGCCCATCGAGACAATACTACAACTGCCTGTTGGTGTGGATTTGAAATGTTAAATATTGTATAAAATCGAATAATTATTTAATGTGACACCTGATTGTGGTCCTTTACAATGAACGATTAGATCAAGCCCCTAAGTTCGAAATTTTGTTTGGAGATGTATGACTGTATTGTGCCATTAGTTCATATACAAAAAGGCATTATATGTTTTGTCCATTTATATGTATCTTAAGTTTAAAGATATTCTGAACATAAAACCAATTAAATTTCATAGTTTTGTCATGTGAACCCACATTTTATAAATCTTTAATAATATGAGGGTATATGTATATGGTGGAAAAGGTACCCATGTTAGGGGTTTCAATTTTTAATAGTATAAGGGATGGGTTATTTAAACAATCTTTGATGCTGTTGATATACATTGCAGAAATTTTGTTTTTAGCAGAACGGAACAGAATAGTTTATTCAGACTTAAGCATGACAAGCTCATCGTCATACAAACATACATATACACTTACAGCACGAAGTAAATACAAAATATACATCAATTAAAAAAGAGTAAATCAACAATTAGCGTAGTACTTACTTACATAATTCCTGCCATATTTATTAAAAAGGTTTTGGAAGTTTCTCAACAAGTTTAGAAGCAACTGATGTATAAAATGAGTTAAAATTCTCAGCTACTGTAAATTTGTCAAAGGAAATGTGTTCATCAATCTGAAGCCCTATGCTACCAGATGAAGAGTTCCCTTTTTTAGTGGGAAGACCTAACTTCTTAAGTGTGTCTCAGAGAGATTTAGAATTGTGTGTGTACTGTTCAAGTTTATCTGAAAAATAATGTTTCTTAGCCTTACAGATAAATGACTGAGTTTTATTTCTCAAGTCCTTAAAAGAATTAAAATTTTCTTCCATTCTATTTTTCTTATTTACATGAAAAGCTTTGTCTCTAGCCTGGATACTATGCAAAATATCAGGAGTAATCCAAGGCTGAGTGCGTTGTTTCAATCTAACTTCTTTTATAGGTGCATCAAGAACAGATACAAATGTACTTTAAAATTTATCCCAAGCTACAGAGTCAATGTCACATAGTAAAACACTACTCCAGTCTGTAGATAAAAGACATTTTATAAAGTTTTCTTTACTGTAGTTTTTTAAGGATCTGATGTGTACATTGTTATGATTACCAATTGACATATTAAATTTGTTGCGTGTACAATAGACAATACAATGGTCACTAATTGATGAATCAATGACTCCACAATGTGAAATTAAATCATTGTCTGAGACAAGAACTAAACTTATTCATGTTAATGAAGTATTACAAATTCTAGTAGGTTCTTGAATAAGTTGGGGCAAATTAAACATATTTGTAAAAGATAAAAGTTTGTCAACCATAGAACATTTGGTTAAAACATTAACGTTAAAATCTTCCAATATGACAGTTTCATTTTCAATATGAACAAATATTGAACACAAAGATTCCAGCACTTCAAACAATCTCAGCTGTGTTGGTGGACGATAGTTAGTGTTAATGAAAATACATTAATATGAAGTCATATGAAGGACAGATATAATCGCATAAATCCAACTTAAAACTTGTAGGTCATTTTCATTCGTAGTTAATTATTTTAGAAATATAGGCTTGAGAAATTCTGATAACGTATCTCCATCTATATACACTTGTCGATTTAATTTAATCATACCCCAATTTCGACCATCTATGCGATTTTGTTTATAGATGATCTAGAGGGATATATGCGCCAAAATTAACTTAAGCAACAACTATACATTCAATATTTGAAAAACAAACCAACAGCAACACAAAACATACATACATGAGCATTCAACAAACCTTGGGGTTGTGAAGAATTGGAGTAGAGTGTAAGAGACCGACTTGTTTTTAGCATGCCCGTAACTGATTCAAGAAACGTTTCATCATTTTCAATATGTTGCTTGAACGTATCTGTGTTAATACTGCATGTACCGTATGATGTCTGCTTTCGATTCTGAGCCGTAAATGTCTCGCTGCCGAATGATTGAATGGCAAAGTTTTCAACTTCTTTTATCATGGCATTAGTGAAAACTGGCTTTGATGCATTCGCGTTTGCCTTATCAATTGCTTCAACGATTAGTTGAGCATATTTCTGTTTCTTTTCCTCGTCAGATTCGTTTTCGATCATCAAGACCTTCCCCTTGCATCGTTC